>PVJH01000875.1:0-253117 GCA_004026705.1 Nesogale talazaci
ACAGTCTATTGTTTTTGTGTAGTCAATAAAATACAGGCAAACATCTTTCTGCTGATCTCTTCTTTTACCTAAGATTCATCAGCACACTCCAAGCCCCACC
Source organism: Nesogale talazaci (assembly GCA_004026705.1). Taxonomy (NCBI): domain Eukaryota; kingdom Metazoa; phylum Chordata; class Mammalia; order Afrosoricida; family Tenrecidae; genus Nesogale; species Nesogale talazaci. The sequence goes on from PVJH01000875.1 coordinate 101, forward strand.
TCATCCCTCATTAATCACACACTTCTGAATTGATTTGCTATTAAAAACCACTTTCTAACCAAAAGGAGAACAATATGTGCACCACAGATAATGATATCAAATATTTATTAGACTTTTTTTTAGTTAAAAGCAATTACTCTCAGGGACTTTATATCATGTCAACCATTAAAGATGCATGTGCTCCATAAACTGGATGAAAACATTGCTTTAAAATTACTTTTTTTTTAGTTGTTTTTGCTAAGAAAGTAGCTAATGTGGTCAACTTCCTTGCTTGTTAGCTTGCATTCTTTGGTGAATGAGTATTGATTAACCAAGTAGAAATCTCCACTAAGGGAAAACTTAACCTTTCACAGTTTGGAAACATTTCTGCTTCAAAGCTAGTACCTAGAAATCCTGTCTCCAGACACTATATAATTGCAGTGTCTGGGAAAAAAATAATCAGAACTATGTGCACATTGAACCGCCAAGCCAGGAGTTTTGTTTATAGAATTATTCTCACTAGAATGACTGCTAAAAAGAATTGTTGTAGGTGCCTTCAAATTGGTTCTAAATCATGGCAAGTCTATGCTAACAAAATATCACATGTCCTAGTCATGTGCCATGCTCACAGTTGTTCTCACAGTTGAGCCCATTGGAGCAGCAACTGCTTCATTACATTGTGTCAAGGATCTTCTTCTTCACTTCCCCTCCATGTTAGGAAGCATGCTATTCTTGTTGGCAGACATGTCACTCTTGATAGCATATCAAAAGTACATGAGCAGAATCTTGATATGTTTGCCTCTAAGTAGCATCGTATTTTTTTCATACCTGCTATTTTTGTTGTTTTGGCAGTTAGTGGGACATTTAATATTCCTCTTCAGCACCATAGTTCAAGTGCTTTATTTTTCTGCATTTTCTTTATTCAATGTCCAACTCTTAGGTGCATGTGAAGCAACTGAAAATATCTTATCTTGGGTCTTCTGTATATTAGGTCTCAGATAACATTCTTGCTTATCAACACGTTAAAGAGGTCTTATTCAGCAGATGTACCTGATGTATCATTTGATCATTTCAGTTATTCTTACATGAATATTGGTTATGAATTCAAGCAAGATGAACCCTGACAACTTCAATCTTTTCTCTGCGTATCATGGGGTTACCTATTGGTCCAGTTGTAAAGAGTTTGTTTATCTTTACATTGAGTGGTAAACCATAGTGAAGGCTGAGATCATCATCAGTGAGTGCTCCAAGACCTTCTCATTTTCAGCAAGGAAAAGTATGTCATCTATATATCGCAGGTTGATCACAAGCATTCCTCTGGTTCTGATGCAGCCTCCTTCTTCATATAACCCAAATTTCCTGTTCATTTGTTCAGCATGCAGGCTGAAAAAGTGTGGAGAAGGGATAGCACACCTTTCTTCACCTTTTAAAAGATACAGCATGGTCTCGTTCTGTTTTTAGAACTTCCTCTTTGTCCATGTTCAGATTTTGTATGAGCAAAATTAAATTTTCTGGAGTCCTCATTGTTCTCAAGATGATACATAGTTTGTTATGACCTGCATAGCCAAATGCTGTAGCTTAATCAGTAAAATGCAAGTACACATCCTTCTAGTAGTCTCTGCTGTAAGTAAAAAACAATCTGACATTAGCATTGATATGTCTTGCTCCACATTCTCTTCTGAATCCAGTCTAAACCTCTTCCACTTCCTTGTCAATGTACTGCTGCAAAAATTCTTGAATGATCTTCAGCAAAATTTTACTTGCATCTCATATAATTTGAGCATTTTGTTGGGTAACCTTTATTTGGAATTAATCCAAATATAAATATGTTCAGGTCAGTTGACCAAGTAGTAATCTCCCAAATTTCCTGCATAAATGAGTGAGTACTTTCAGTACTCACTGGAAGCTGAAAATTATATTTTTTATTTTGAATAGATTTGGAAGTAACATCTGAAATTATTCATCTTACCTGTAAAGATGTAAGAGAATATTTTCACCATTGAAGAAAAAATAGAAATAAACTAGCATTGTAAGTGTCTATTTTAATTGAGTTATTACTTTGTTCACAAATTTTTCAAAAGCATTTTAAGCTCAGAAAAATTTAACTTGCATTGGTCATGTGTAAAGTCCATTTAACCAAAAGTAATTTCTGCAATAAAACATGTAGATCAGGAAAATCATATTAAAACATTAAAATCATCTGCACACAGCTCTGTTGTTATTAAATTTCTGTAAAGATAAAGATTAATGTATATATACTTGTTGTATTTTATAAAACTGCTTAGTAGACAGTTTTAACATTTGTAACATAGAAAAGTAATGTAGATTGTGAAAAATAAGACATGTTAACAATGATAATTTTATATCTATTGCATAAAATCATATCAAATAGGATAGATATGATTAGATTGCTTAAAATAGTTACATGTTACACTTTTAACAATGCTTATATGTACATTTTCCAGAAAAAATTATTATTAACTCCTTCTATAGAGATATTTTAATATTTTAAATATAAGTGAAATTTCTAATTTAATATTATTTCCCCAAATTTGAACACGTTTTTCTATATGTATTTGTACTTAGCCAAATTATTAAATCATTGGATTTAATAATCAAAAGGACATTCACTTGGTTTTTAAACATGACCTATCAATGTAAAACAAGGAACTTTGCCAAAATTGTCATAGTATTAGTGAGCATATGTGCAAATAAGTGACTGTAAGTCGTGATATAGTTTAAAAGTATGCATGTTAAAATTACTCTAGAATCATGGAAGAGAGTGAGAGGTTCAAAATGAGATTCTGTCTGCAAAAACTGAAACATGTCATATATCTCACCTCAAATACAAAAATAAGCTCAAGGTGAATAAAAGCCTACTCATAAATTCCAGGCACATAAAGATCCTCAATAAGAAAATAGGGACAAACTGAAAGTCCCAATTACAGGGCATAGACAAACTGCCAGGAGTAACAAAGGAAGAACTCACAGTAGAAGACAAAAGTGATGACTGAGGTCTTGTACATACGTTCACCAAAATGCTCCATACGCAGAGCCAAAAGAGCACCCATAGAGTGGGAACAAATCTTTGGTAATGGACAACAGACAAAGAATTGACTTCTTAAATCCATGGGCGAGGGAGGGGAGGTATGCGTGTGGCAAAATTCAATCAATAAGATGGGAGATAACATGAATAGAGAATTCATGAAAAAAGATATTAACATAGAAATGAAAAAAATCCTCACACTCTTTAACCATCAAGAAGATGTAAATGAAAACAACAAGGGGATATCACCTTAATCCTACATTGACAGTCCACAAAAACGACAAATGCTGAAGAAGGTACAGAGAGATTTTAACTCTCATACATTCCTGGGGGCTCTGTGATCAAGTGCAATCATGGTGTATAGTGATAATTGGTACTAACTAATATAATTTTGAACTGAAATTCTATAAGATCCAGCAATGCTTCTGCTTAGCATATATCATGGAGTAGTAAGAGACAAAACACCAACAAATGTGTACTTTCCCATGTTCATTGTTGCACTGTTCATCATAGCAACAAGTTGGGGAAAATCTCTAAAGACCATCACTAAAAGAATAGATAAAGGAAGTTTGGTACATACATACAATAGAATAGTGTGCATTACTAAAAATGTGATCATCTCAAAGCATCACACCACATGGTAATACCTGGAGATCATTACACATAGTCAATTAAAAATGACAAATATTGTTGATATCATTGCTCTAAGAATAAACATCAAGCTAAATAAAAATAATACTTCTCAGGTAAAGCAGTCATTCAATCTGGACTCCCAGGCAATGGAGAACTAATATCCTTTGATTGATTATACTCGTCATCATTTATCTCTTCCTTATTTGTACATAATAAAGACAACTTTTCCTAGAGGGCCTCAGTTCACCTGGAAATAACTTCTCATGATGAGGAAATAGGAGTACCAAAGAGGTTAGACCAAGCTGTGATGTGCTATAGTTACCCTTATATTGGTTTTACACACATCCCAGTGAATTTTCATGAGTAAAAATTAGTTGAGTGTGTATTTCTCAAAGAAAATTATCTCACATTGGTTGGCAGGGACAGGGTAGTTAGGCCTTGGGGAACCTGCTTGACATTGTTTTTGTTGCCATGGTTAGGTTCCATTGTGGTAATTCTGACCCACAGCAACAGTATGTATAACCAAAAGAAACACTATCTCATCCTGTTCCTTGCTCACAATTGTTCCTATCTCATTGAGGGTATTCCTGATTTTTTATGTCCTTCAATATTACCAAATATTCTACAAGGATTGGTCTTTTCTGACAACATGTACACAGTATGTAAGATGAAGTCTCACCATTCTTGTCTCCAAGGAGCACTCTGGATGTACCTCTTCAAAGACAGATATGTCTGATTTTATGCACCATCCAAAAAAGTTAGTGAAGAAGTCTGACAATGACTTAAGTCAGAAATCAATCAAATATGCCACCAAAGGTGCATTGAAAAGTATCAGAAATTAAAATCAAAACCTGGAAACAGAAAAGAATAATAGTTGGAAAATATTGTTTTAGTGATAAAAAACAATTTGGAAATTACATGATATAATTTTTTTAAAAAGCAGCTACTTGTTCAGAGAAAATATCTTTTTTCAATAACCCATAAATTTGTTCTATACATGGGAAACTCCAGATGGAATACACAGATAATGACTACCTCTGTGGGAAGATAGAATGGAAAAGCTCAGGATTAACAGCCAGATCCATGCCAGGGGCTGACTATAGAACAGTATACCAATTGCTCATATGTCAATTCAAGTTAAATTTGGAGGAAATTAAAACAAGTACAAAAGAGCAAAAATATGGCTTTAAGCCTATCTCACCTGAATTTTGAGAACAACTCAAGGATAGATTTGATGCATTGAACACTAGGGACAGAGAACTCGATGAGCGATGGGAGGACAGCACGGAAATCATTCATGAAGAAAGAAGAAGGTCATTAAAAGAACAAGAAAGAAAGAAAAGATCAAAGCCTATGTGTAAAATTTGCTGTTAATCATAGATTACCTAAAGCAAATGAACAATAAGGTGAAGTCTATAACTTGAATAGAAAAATTCAAGAGGCAATTTGAGAAGAAAAAGTTAATATTAAAATGAAATGTTCAAAGACCTAGAATTAGAAAACCAAAAAGAACACACTAAACATATCTAAACTTAAAGGACTCTAGACAAAAGTCAAGCTTCTAGTTAGAGTCTTGTAACTTGGTATCTACACACTGGCTAGCCCAAATTAAGTTTATTCGTGTAGGAGCGCTTAGGATTGCTGACAAGATTGAGTCAGGGAAGAAATATGTAGCAGTGCATTGCAGTGACAGGTGGGACCTCTCAATTCAGCTAATTTCCCTGGCCATGAGAAACAAATTCATAAACACACATATGAGCATTGGAAAGAGTTTTATATACAAAAGCAATTAAGTATTAAGAAAGCATGCCAGCCCAGGTCAAGTTCACAAATCAGCTATGAGGTTATATGTCTGATACCAATCTATAAAATCCTGTTCAGACTCATGAAACACATGCAACAATGCCAAATTTAGGATAATTGCAGACAGGCCAGTGGGTGGAAAATTTGTGGATATAGTGTCACTGTAAGCTTATCAGCCATTAGCCCATCTCCATGTGATTTATCAACAAGAAAGTCTCACAGGGACTGTGGGGAGGGAGGGAGGGAGAGAGAGAGAGAGAGAGAGAGAGAGAGAGAGAGAGAGAGAGAGAGAGATCACCTCCAGGGAGGAATACAGGAATTTCCAGAATCATCAGGAGATGGCCATGCCCACACAGAGGCCTCATTAGCTATACGGTGATTGACAGGCTAAACTTCACCCCTTCACTCTTAATCCTCTCAAATTGACAACAGATTAAATAGCTACACAAATTTCATAGTGCTGTGTACAATAGAAGCATTTATTTTAACTCCTTTTGCAGAAGGGATGGCTAATCTTTGGACATTGATAGCAACTAAGAGTTGTCCAGGGAGATAAGAACCACGCAGATACTCATGTGTTTGTTTTCAGTTTATTGACTATATCTCACAAATGGCAACAGTTCTACAGCATTTGAATTTAATTAAATACAGTCCCATCACCATTTTGTATCACTTACATGGTTGTTTATTTGGGACATTCCTCTGTAACTGTCAACAGCAGAGAGGAAAGGAGAATCTTCTCAAAAAGACTGAGCCACTGTGGTCTTACATAAATAGTGAGCATAAAGACTTCACTAGTTCTCACTAAGGGAGCTAGTCCAATCATCCTCCATCCAGAAGTTGGCATGCACCACTAGGTGGGATATTGCATAGGGTGAAGTCCATGCATAAAATCACAGGAACTCATTCACAACAGCAATAAAAAAAACTCCTGCCTAAATGATCAGGTCTTCAGAAAAAAAGTAGAGGAACAACAGAGAGAGATTTACAACCATTGCACCTCACCCTTCCAGAGAAGTAGTGATCCTGCAGTGTTCATTCCTGTCCAAGCTGTTGTGTGCCTGGGGTTACCACCAGACTGTCTTCATTGCAAGGGCAGCTTTGAATAGAAGGTCATCAGATTTGGAGGCCCATTGGTAAGAGAAAGTTCCATTATTTTATTTGTTTTAAATCCCTCTAGGATAAATTCAGAGTGGTAACAGTGCAGGAGGTTTCACTGAAGTAAGCCTGTATAACATGAATATGATGACACTAATCTTATGAGACACCCAAAGAATATGAACATGTTTAATTCCTAGATCCACAGTGGAAACATTCTGATTTTAAGATTATAGTGCCATTTTAGAGATCTACCATACAAACCTCTTCGGATGAATGGGACAAAGTCTATTGTATAGGTTTTAGAGGTGTTGCAATGTTCAAAGGAATCCAGCAGTGAGCTCTCACAGCATCCTCTCTGTTGTGCCTGGAAGTCACCATGACTCAAAATCACCTGGTCCTCCTTCCTCCACCTTGGGTTTTCCTTTATATCATAATTGCTTCACGTTGGTCATCTTTCAACACCCTGGTTTCTCAGTGAAAGCAAAGTTTTGAAAATAGTGTTGTTTAGTACTAGTTGCTATTTTTGTTGTTTTAGAGTTACTCAAAAATGAATCCTTATAGAAGTGCCTATGGGTAGGTGGCGGAGAAAAATCAGTAGTTGTTCAGTTCAGAAAAATTCACATGCTCAGTTATCCACGTATCACAAAAGGTTTAAAAAAATCATTACCTGGTTACATTTAAAATTTTATACACAGAGGACTGGTAAGTTTGCAGAAAATATTTTTAAATGTTACTGTGGTGATAGCTTATGATAAGGGTGTTGGGATCACATAAAATATTGGCTCATATTTTACTACATTTTTTTTGAAAAATGCTATAATTCCACTGAATAAGTTTACCAAAGATGTAAAGATATATTAGAATCTTAATGCCAATATAGGAAATCTTACTTATTTATGAGCTGTAGAGTCCTGGTGGTGTAAGTGTTTGAGGGCGGGACTGCGGCCCGCAGGCTTGGCGATTCAAATCCAGTGGCAGCTCTCAGGAGCAGCACTGAGTTGCGTCCATGACCACCAGAGGCAGTGATGCCCCCCTCAAGAAAAAAGAGTTAGTGCTATTATAAATTTTGACTCCCTGTTGTCTCAGTTATTCTATAAGATTTATATGGAAACTACTTTAACAGAGGAGTTTCTTGTCCCACAATTATTTAATTAAGTTGAAATTTTAACTGAGTTAAAAATAATTTTCAAAAGATGGGAAGAACATTCTGAAAGGTTTGTGTTGTGCTGTGTGTTTGCCATGATATCTCCCATAGTAATATGTGGATGGTGTTCAGCTTGTTGATGAGGCTGCAGCTTGATTGGAGGGAGACAAGGACAATGGCTTCTGAGGTTCTTCTCTTGTTTTCTCCCTGTGATCAAACCAGAGTGCTGCTGCCGGAGTTAGCTGCTGTCCTAGCAGAGCCAACTCATGGACCATGCTGCCAGGCAACGAGTGCATTTCTATGCCTTGAGACTCCATTGCAACGTGCTTCCCTGCACTGCTGTGCTACTGGCCTCAGTGACAGTCTCAACCTCTCTTCTACCTGCTGTTGCAGCCCTGCCATGCTGTGTCTGCTGCCTGCATGCAGATGCAGCACTTCCTGGTCACCATTTTACAGTCTGCTGAGAAACCTTGCCCTTCTTGCCTCTAAAGAGCATGCTAGCCTGATTTCTTTCAAGGCAATTTTTTTTTTTTATCAGTCAATGGTACTTTTAACCACACTGAATGTATGCATTAGCCAAAATCAAGGCTCCAGAATTTGGTGAAATTTCTATTGAAAAATTGTATGAAAGAAGACCAAAATACTTAGGGTTGAACCAATAGGTAACATCATGATAAATGAAGAAAAGTTTGATATTGTCAAAGAGTTATATTGGTTGGATTCACAAACAAGGCTCATGGAAGCAGCAGTGAAGAAATAGAAACAAGCAAATAAGTTGTGTTAGGTTAATCTACCGCACAATTCCTTTTAGATTGGTGGAAAATGAGAATGTTACTTTAAGGACTGAAATTCACATGACATCAACCTTGGTATTTCCAAATGACTCACTTATGCAAAAACTGAACCTAGCATAAGGCAGACAGGAGAAGAATCTGCACCTTTGACTTGTGCTGCTATCAAATAATATTAAAAGTACCTTTGACTCCTAAAGGGACAAAAAAACTCTGTCTTGAAAGAAGCAAGGGTAGAATTCACTGTAGAGGAAAGTATTTTGGACATATTGGACATATTGTCAGGAGATTTGAATGTCTCTAGAATAGTGGTTCTCAACCTGTGAGTCGCAACCCTCTTAGGGGTTGAGCGACCCTTTTACAGGGGTTGCCAGAGTCATAACAATACCAAAATTACAGTTATGAGGTATCAACAAAAATTACTTTATGGTTGGGGATTCACCACGACATGAGGAAGTGTATTAAAGGGTCATGGCATTAGGAAGGTTGAGATCCACTGCTCTAGAAGACCATCATGCTTCATAAGTTGTAGAGAGTGAAAAGGAGAAAGGCCCTCAATTAGATTAATTTCCCAACAGTTACAGCAATCAATTGAATCATAGGAACAACTGTGTGAATTGTGCTGAACCATGCTGTGTTTCATTCTGTTGCACATGGGGTCATTATGGGTCTCAACTCCCTCAATGCATTCTAACAACAACAATAGGAAGAATACCCATTGTACTATAAGCCTAACCAGGCATGCTTAATTGTGTTTCTCTTCAGCCCTTGCTGTCCCAAGGATGACTTTAGGCTATCTGATCTTTATAGATCTTTTAGCCTCCAGGCATATAGTTTACGACACAGGCAATAGAGATCTGAGTCAGAAAATCCACTAAGTGAACTAGACTTTACCCTAAACACACCTCTTACCTAGTAAAAGATCTAATATACTCCTTTGGAGTTAAATCTATCCTATAGGATTGCCTTTAGTCGACATCGGCTAGATAGAAGTTTGTTTGTTTATTTTTTAACCTGAAATTATATAAAATTATGCACACAGGAAAAAGTACATGAGAAATGATATATGATGGGGGTTTTCTTACTCCCCCACTTTTATAATGGGCATTTTTTCTGAAGTCATGATTCCTTTTAATGTTGATATTTAAAAATTGATTTCTCAAGTAGTGGTTACATTTTGGGTTATGATAAAAAAAAAGCCAGCAGTTCAAAACCAACCACATATAAAGAGTTAACTGTCTGGGAAAAGTACAGGATAATTCCACCTTACCTTGTAGGATTTGTATGGTTTGTAACTAACTTGATACCTTTGGGTTATTGAGCTACCAAAATACTGACTGGGCACGGTATATATGTATGTGTATATATATATATATATATATATATATATATATACCACAAAATGTGGTCTTAATAGCTTATTTTCACAAAAGTAACCATCTAACTGAGACGTCATGTAAGCTCACCTGGAGGAAGCACTGAAACATTAGTGAGCAAAGAATCACAAGTCTTATCATTCAAACTCAAGGAGGAAATAGTATCAGAGCCCAAGTGATGAGATTCGGTTTGGAGAAAGCTATGGATGACAGTAAGAGACCAAGATATGTCTGTTTACTATATACAGTAAATATTTCTCCTGAGATTCCCCTCTACACATAATGGAGGGATGGGAATAAACTGGTTACCAAACAGAATATAATTGGAGTGATGACTATATGAGATCAAAATGATAAATCTGATTTGAACAGAGAAAACCTTGTCAGTTGACCCATACACATTTGGCCTGATACCATTTTCAACACTATATATTTTTTTCTTTCTTTTTCTTCATAGTGGGATTTAGCTCTGATATATTTTTTATTGGAGATGGCCCTCAAACTTTTGCTATTTGTTTTTTCTGTTTTTCAGTAGATGAAACCCAGAATTGATGCATCTATAGAGACAGAAAATAGACTAAGGGTCCTGGGGGTATGCAATGGGGAAGAGTTGAGGGTAACAGGGAGATAATAGCAGGGAGATTAAGAAGAAAAAGAATGTTTTGAAACTGATTTTGGTAGTAATTGTACACTACTCCTTGATGTGATTGAACTATGGAATGATATGACACCTGTGTTACCTCCCAATAAAAAGGTTTTAGGGAAAAAAACAGTGGTTCTCTAGGTATCTTCTGTAACAGATAAATTGAAAGCATAGCTCAGAAGGTTATGGAAACTGGTTTGTTTGCTTTTATTTTCGTATTCCACAAAGGTGATCCTGATATATTTTCTCAAATGACACCTAAAAACACAGGTGTTTATAAATAAAAATGTTTTTGGAAAGAAAGACCAGGACAGTTCCATTTGAGGATTTCACCTTCCCCCCACCCCTTAGTGATGATAAATCTGCTCATCCTTCAAAGGCAGACTAGGCTGTCCTATGGGAATGGTATATGTAATGCCAGCCACTGCCATCCCTGAGCATGTCCCTTCTGATTTTGTCTTACTCCACAAATTCTGTGAACTTTTAAAAGAAAAAAATAAAAAAAACACAAATCCCTGTAGGATGCCGGAGCTGTCATTTTAATGTGACATAAATAAAAGAGTGTACTTCCTGTTAGTGAAGGGATAGAGAGATGGAAGCCCTGTCTTCATAATAATGTAGAAAAATAATGAGAGTATGTCAGGAAATAATGATTTTTATGTAGTTTAATGTTTCTGATATTTTTGTGGAAATACCTTTTTACTTTTATATAAATGAATGACCTACCCTGCATTATATTTTTGGAGGGAATTTGAAGGAAATACAATGGACTAGTTAATAAGAAGTACTCAAAGTAAACTCAAAAATCAAAGTTAGAATGAGATGAGTGGATGCTATTTTAAGAATTTGTGGACATTTAAGTCATTTATTCATGAAAATTTTCAAATAGACAAAGACTTTTTCGATCTTCAGGGCATATCTTCTTGATGGCTCTCTCTTTTTAACAACAGCTATTTTCTTATTACAGAAAAATTTTAAACAACACCTGGGTCCCAAATGTGGTGTCAAATACATTTTATAGGGTGATTACCTTCCTACCCAGCAGATTTCCTTCTGCGTATACCACATTCACGCTTTGCTCTCGGCATGATATCACACCAGGTAATGCCAATGAAGGCTTCCAGAACACCATGGCTCATATTTGAGGCTATTGAATTGCAGTGTTTTTACTACTGTACATAACAAATTTTTGTCTGTTACAGAACTATAATTTAATTGTGGAAAATAAAGACTTACTATGTTTCCTACCATCATTCCTCAGTATGTAAATGTCAAATTGATATATCTTTGGATGTTATTGTCTCATTTTTAAAATTACTTCTATCACCTTCTTCTTCAGAGACATACATTTAATTGCAGCAACACCAAAACCAGACACATTATCATAGAGCTGATGGTCAGGCCATAGCAACCTTACAGGACAGGACTGTAACTTTTTATAGAAATAGAAATTCCATCTTTCTCAAAAGTTCATTGGTAATATTCCTTCCCCATTCTTTGTGTCTATAATTGTGAACATCAATTTTTATACTCAGGATAAGAAAGTATACTTACATAAAATAAAACTTGTTTGCTTGATTTGTGATGAAATTGTGATTGCAAAGAATTTTAAACCAGCTAACCTAAAATAACATTTTAATACCAATCTTGCAGCATATTCAAGAAACTGAATAAATGTCATGAATGACTTATAAAATCTTCAAAGAAGGGCTGGGCCCGGTGGTGTAGTGGTCAAGTGCGGGACTGTGGCCCACGGGCTTGGTGGTTCAAATCCAGCAGCGACTCTCCAGGAGCAAGGCTGGGTAGTTCCCATGACCACCAGAGGGTGGTAATGCACCCCGCCCCAAAATCTTCAAATAAATAAAAAATGTATTGAGGAATTTGCTAGTGACAATGAAAAGTATTTACCTGAATCTTATGAAACTGTTATTTAATTGTAAAAACTGAAAGTCCTACAAGATATGACTTCCAACTGTTAGAATGACAGAAATAATTCATAGGAAAAGTATGGGATAAATTTTATAAAATTATTTATCAAATGATAGTGTTTCCAAATAATGTCTGGGATTACTAATGTTGACTCAAAGTTACCAGGAAGAATCGTGTGGAAAGATGCCACTGGGTAATCCAACAAATGGAGATATCTCATTTAAGTGTTCTCTAGGAAAATGAGAATTTCAAAAACAAGTGGCTAAGATGACTTGCTTTTGAGGAAGCAGTCCTTCTCTTTCTCCAGCCTCTCCTGTTATTGTCTCACCACCGAAGAGCCAGCGTAGCAGGAATGGACATAGGATGTGGCCTCAACAACATGGACTTCCCCTCACTGAGGCGGACTTGGTCAGCTCCCTGGCTGACAGGCAGCAGCAGACAGCAGCACAGGTTCTCTACCATGGTACCACTCCTCTGGGTCACCAGCCAGTCCCCTTTTGGCAAATTGATTTCATTGAACGATTTTCATGATGCAAAGAATTGTATTTTAATCTTGCTGAGGTAGAATTTATGCTCCATACAGATTTGCTATCTTGTAAACAATGCTTCTGCCTGAAGTACCATACTTGAACTAACAGAATCAGATCGCTTTCATAGTACTCTATGTAGAATTGTCTCAGAGAAAGGGATTCCAGTATCAACAAAATGTGGCAATTGGTCTATGTTCGTAGGAATCATTGACCATGACATATTCCCCATCATTCTGAAACAATTAACTCAGTAGAATGATGCCATGGACTTAAAAGACACAATTACAGAGCTCTCAGTGCAGCAATGCCTTACAGAGCTGAACCAGACCTTCCAGAGAGAGTGTATATGGTGCTGTTTCTCAAATGGCTAGGATTCATGAATCCAGAAATCAAGCAATAGAAATAGGTGTGGCACCAGTCACTATTCCCCTAGTCTGTGACTTCCTCACAACATCTCCCTGTAAACCAGTGGAGCAAGAAATTTGAGTTACAAATGGAAGGACACCCGGTGAGTAAACACAACACTGGCTCCTTGAATTGCAAGTTAAGAATGGCATGAGGTCACTTGGGGCGTATCATGCTTATAAGTGAATAGCCAAGAAAGGAGGTATCTATGCACTTGTGTGAATGATCCGAATGTCTAAAAGGCAATCAGAGGGGCAGGACACCATGGAGGAAGGGATCCTTTTCAGGCTGGAGGACAGATCCTCCCTCTGGCATGGCATGAATGGCAGTGTCCTCTCCAGGATCGCCTGTTCTCTTTCTCTCTTTCTTTATCCCTTTTCAGGACAGCACTTCCTGACCAGTTCCACATGGTTCTTCATGCTCCTCCGAAGCTCCCCTTTTTGGTCTCAACCAAAAAGGTCTCAGACCCCCAGCCTGCAGCCTTGCCTGCGTTTCCGTGGTGGTGTACTATCTTAGACTATTAGTAGAAAATCCGTTTCCTTCATCAAAGTTACTTGGAATACAACAGTGCTTCTGCTGCATCAATTCTTCCGGGGTTGAGAAGCAAGAAAATGGAAATTACCCCTGAAACTTAGCATGTTTGTTGCCTACTGGGACAATCCTCTTGAATCAACCCATTGAGGTAAGCACAGGCTCAGGAGGAAACCCTCCTGTTCATGGAGCCGTGCACAGTCCTGCGGTTCAGACCTCGCTTTGCCGCATGGGAGGAGAAGAGGCAGAGCCCGGGCGGCGTGTGGGCCGAGGACCAGACTTCAAAGTGTCAGACTTCGGATCTAAGAGGAGCGTTTGCAACCATTACTCACTCGATGGGGAGAGGAGGTGGACCTGGAATCACAGGTAAGCCCAGGCAAGCAGGCGCTTTGACAAGACTGCTGCTGGAACCCTATGCCCAAATATCCCCCACGTGTCTGCCTTCCTCCTCTTCCATGCAATGCCTGCTGTCATTTTCTGCTGCCTGCACCTTTGTAAGCCTCCTTTCCTATGACGCCATTGAAAGGACATTGCCTGCGCAGACCCTGAGCCACTTTTCACGTGTATCCAGCCACCTGCCTTGTCCTTTGGGGCACATGGCACCCCATTGTTGCTGCTTTCCTTGAAGTCTCCAACTGCTGCTCACCTGTGCTGTTTTAATTTGTTGGTCACTCTGAAGGAATGCACCCAATCTGCCCCTCTTTTTCTCTTCTCAATCCCCTAATTTTTTTCAGTATTTTGTTCGACAGCTGAACTGGTGACACTCTGCCAACTCATGGAAAAGACAGTGTCTCTTGCCCCACCCACCGGGCTAACCATCTGTTCCTGGGGGACCAGGCATATTGGTTACCCTGCCTATTAGAGTTCCTCCAGGCATCCAGGGTGAAGGGAGTGCCTTGTTCTCTTGAGTTCAGTTTTTTTTTTTGTTTGTTTTGTTTTGGTTTTGATCTTTAATTTCTTGTTGGTTTTTCCTTTTGCCAAACATCAGGCAAAAAAACATTTAGAAATTACTTCTCTGCACAATTTTTAATCCTGTCCTTGCCGAGACTACTCAAGAGACTTCTCAGCACAGCCTGTGCCCCCTGCTTCCTCCCACAGAGGATGGGCCAATACGCCAGGCTACTTGCATCCTTGGTTTAAGTCCACTGGGGTCATGACTACGTGCCCAAGAATCTCAATTTCCCTGGAGCTCACTGCATTCAGATTCAGCCATTAGGAAGGTCCTGATGTTGACACACATTACCCAGTGGTATCTTAATGCCTGGCTTGTGGCTTAGAACAAGATCAGGGGCCTGACCAATTGACCTAAGGCTGAATTCCAGTACCAACAAGGATGGAGAGTCCCTCTGAAGCCCTCAGGTTCCACGGCACTGGAGCCTCCAGATGAGACTCCAGAATGCTGGACTTTCTGATTTTTTGCTGTGTTTTCTAGATGGGCAACCAGGATTCTGTTCGTTGGGCAAGACTTTGTTGCTGAATCCTGACTAATTGGTCTAGATTTGACTCACAGATGCTGAATAAGCAAAAATTATTGTTTTTTCTGTAACTCAATCTGGCCCCAGTACATTGTGACCGGGAATTCTGGCTAAATCATGGCACTCTCCTTCCCTACTTCTAGTACAATGAGAGCTTTTCTGCAAGTGGGTGGGAAGTCAATGAAATCCCTTACATTCAGTCACTTTTCCTCTTGATACAGTTAACAACCTTTGCTCCACATTTCATAAAGGAAGCCCCCAATGTCTGGAGCTGAGATTGCTTCAGCCTGTGCAACCCTGCCCTCTGATACTGAATCTCCAGAAGCTGAAAAGGAAGAGTGTCCTTACAAAGTTCTACCTTTGGTCGAGGCAGCTAGTGAATTTGGTTCTTGATTGACTCATAAGCCTTTCACCCTAATTGAACTCAAGCAGATAAAAAGTGAATGAGACAGGGAATCAGATAAGCAAGAACAGCACACAGATACTTGTCAGGAACTGACCATGGCCTATGACTTGTCCTGGAACAATATAATGATAATTCTAGAACAGTTTATGACAGATTTTGAGAAAGAGGGAGTACTAAAGGAAACTGAAACCTTGCAGATAGTTTACATGTGAAGAATATTAAGTATCAAGAAGAAAAAATAGCTGTGCCTCCGAATGACCCCACCTGAGGTAATAATAATTCTACTGACAGGTGAGCATGGTGAATTATTTAGTGTGTGTCAAACC
This sequence comes from Nesogale talazaci, assembly GCA_004026705.1. NCBI lineage: Eukaryota > Metazoa > Chordata > Mammalia > Afrosoricida > Tenrecidae > Nesogale > Nesogale talazaci. Next base: position 16,219 of record PVJH01000875.1, read on the forward strand.
TGGACTAAAGTCAGGTCAGCAAAAGGCCACTGATGATACTAAAGTAGCATCTGTTAACCAGGAGCCCTATGAAAGTCCTGTAAGTTTCTTGGAATGGCTGAATAAGCATAGCACATCAGACTCATAAGAAGGGTAAATCATAATAAAAGACAAATTTCTATTTTGTTTAAAAAAAAAAGACAAATTTCTCACACTAACTATATCAGGTATTCAGGAGAAATCCCAGACATTAGTGCAAGAGCCGGCAGGAGTTACTCTATACCATATGGTTCCTATTGGCAATGCTACCTTTTACAACAGCAGCCAAGAAACTCAGGTGTAGGAGAAGGAGAAAAGAAAGGATGCTAGGAATGTGCAGGCAATGAGCACTATTGCTAATGAGTGCCCATCTACTACCTCCCAAGTTCCAAAGACCCCTGCACAGAGTTCAAATAGCTATGCATGTGGGTGTTTGGGTCATTGGGCAGATGAATGCCCCAAAGGAAAGAAACCTTCACAAGGACCATGATGTCATTGTAAGCAGGCCACTGGCAGCTCTCTGCCCTATGGGGAAGACCCAAGAGGAGCCGGCAATGACTAACAGATGACTGAAGCAGCAGAGCTGGATGGCTGTGCAGCAGCGCCATCCCTTACTATTCCTGGTCTGAAACCCTGCTTGTGCATGAATGCTGGTAGGTAGGCCAGTAACTTTTCCTGCTGGTAGGTAGGCCAGTAACTTTTCCTACTGATTGCTGTCTTTTCTCTCCTAAGTATCTTCTTCAGACTTCCAACAGTGTCTCAACACTTAAAAATAACATCATTTCCAATCGTCTTGGAGACCACAATTCTCAGGGCAAGTAGACAGAATTAACCAATATTTGATATAAACCCTTAAGAAATTGACACAGGAGATTCAGATGACCTGGAAAGATGAACTACCAGTAACCCTTACGTGTCAAAATTGCCCCATGACATTTTACATGTGTAAGTCCCTAAGAAATTTTACCTATGTGGCCATTCCTCATGAGAAAGCTGGTTATAGAAGCTGGAGTGTCCTTAGTACAGCAATATGAAATAAGAGTACCCCAGTACCAAGGGGCATTCCATCAATATGGGCTTATTCAGTCCCAAGGGGAAGAAAAATTCCCCTCTTGTGGCTCCATGTAGACCTAGTTTTTATAATATGTGGAAGGACATATGCTGCCTGGGAAGCTTTCCTGGGATAGTGTGTACTATCTGTGACTGCATTACCTGAAACTTCCTTTACCCTCACAAAAATTACTTGGTTTACAAAAGTGCTTCTACCTTGTAAATTCCTTTAGTGATGAGAAGCAAGAAACAGGAAAACCATCCCAGAAAACTAATTTGTTTGAATCATTCTGTGATCTACAAGATGTTCAATTACTGTTGGTGACCTCAGCCACCAGCACTTCCTTCACCAAACACATTTCCTCTTGTTTGTCTGAAATATATATATGTATATATACATATATATGTATACACACATATATACTAATGGAGCAGTGAGATAATTTGGAAATCTGAAATATGGAAGATCCTTAGGATAAGTCTTCATCTTACCAAGTACTAGATTTAAGTAAAACTACAACATCTAATTCTGTTAATATATTTAATGACTCCAATGTCTCAGGATGAAGTTTCTAATTACTCAGGCAAAGAACCCATGCAGCTGAAATTCTTGTTGGGGCCAGAGGTAATATGAAATGGGTCTAGGAAGAAGGTAGTTACAACTATAAGCTATGACCACAGACCAGTTACAAAAATGAGGTGTTCTACTGCTATGAGTGTTTCTTTATATTTTTGTGGTTTTTTATATGTTTGTGTTTTTTTATAAATCCCCTTTTTACCATTTCCTTTATCCAATTTATATTTATTTACCTAATGTAAGATATAAATGGGCATAGTGCTTCTTAATTTTATGCATGCTAATTGTATCAAATTGATACACGTATGACTACAAATTTTCTTAGAGAGTATGCCTGGTTTGTAGAGATATGCTCATTTCCCATGTGGATAAGGGTATTATGACAATTAACCTTGTGTCACCATATCTATGTTTTAAGTCTTAGTGTTGTGGTAGACACTAATCCATTATCTGTCATTTTATGATACTATGTGAGCAACCAGTCATTTGTATGTTTCCTTGGGAATGTAACCTGCATACCCTATGTAAATGGATATTCTGAAGCACTCTTTCTCCCTCTGTCTCTTTCAATCTTGCATCCTTTTTGTAATCATCTGACTTTCACTTCTGGAGTGGTGAGATCCCCCTCAGTCTACTGAATGATTTGCACATTGCATGTGTGTTATCCCTTCAACTACATGAGTCCGAAGAAACCTTAAGAAACCTTCAGCACACCCCTTGACTACACATTTAGTACTTGCTGGCCTCCCAATTATGTTAGCTATATTTTGAAATAAACTGCTCTATATACCTATATTTACATTTCAGTGGTATTGTTTTTCATAAAACCTTGCCTTAAAATAGACAATATTCAATGTAATATTTAATCTTAATGTAATATTTAAGAGAAGAAAATAAGAGGATTAAAGTTCAAAAAACTATCATGGGATATATGAGTATGCAAGCACTTGTGAAGATATTTTCACATTTAGTTCTCTTAAATGTCTTATTCCATTAAATATTGATCATTTAAAATTAAGAAGTTCTAGTAGTGATGTGAGTTAAGGATTGTGTTGTAAGGTTGATGGATGAAGGTCATCAGGAGAAAAATGATGCTGTATAAAGGGCGCTTCTATAAAGATTTATCGTCTTGAAAACTCTATGGCACAGTTGTACTTTGACATAGAGGTTTAATATCAACCAGAATCAACACAATGGCAGTGAGTAATAATGATTAATGGACTTTCAACTAAAAGAAGTTTAGAAAACAAAGCTGATATCAGGAAGATCCAAAAGAAGGAATAGTTTATATAAATGTATTTTAGGTTTGGTTTGAAAATTAATAAGATATAAAGACCACTGGTAAGGTCAAAGTCACAGGTCAGAACATATTTTCCTTGGTTCCTTAGTAAATTTGAAAATGTATGGGCATGTTATTTTGTCTTTAGTGTGTAATAAAAGGCTTAAGTGAAATCAGAGATTTAATTTACTTCTGATATAATTATATAATTGGGCAGCAAGAAGCATCATGATATAAAGTAGTACATACTAGTTTTACATATTGTGTTATAGGTAGTAGTGTCATTTTGAAGGAGAAAGAATCCCAAAATAGTCTCTTTAATCTTAATGTATTTGGGTGTTTTTTACCTTGACAAAGATTAGACAAAAACTGAAATTACAATATATTATTAGTTTGTAAAACACTTCTCTATATTATTCTTATAGAACTTATCATTCAAAAGTTTATATCAGGTCATCATGACCCATGTATGTCAGACAAGAAGTGTGCTCAGTAAAACATTCAGTGTTAGCTTTCTTAGAAGTGGATCACTAGAATTTCTTTCTAGATATCTCTGGGTGGATTTAAATATCAAACTAACAGCCCAAAGCATGAAATGTTTGCTCCACACAAGGAATGTATTAAAGCAAATGCGTGTGCGTGGGCATGTACGCATGCACGCACACACACACACACACATTCAGTGCTATTTAATCAACTCTGAAAAGTGCGTTTCCACAGATGCAAGTCTATATAGGAATAGAAAGAACCCTCTTCGTGCGCAGCTGTTGTGATGGGAAGCGAGTGCCTGACACCTAGCCCACTGTGCTATGAAATAGTTTGACTTATTATGATATAATGTGAGTTATTATGATGGAAGCCAAATCAACTGTAAAACACCTTAATTTATAATCTTATGAAGCTAGTAATGTAATAATGTTAGCCAGTGTTATCTACAATGGGTCACATTAATCATGAACCAATTTATTTTTTATACACACTCAAACTCAAAAAAAAAAAAAAGAACAATCTGGACTGCATTCTTCTAGAAGTCCTACTTTTCAGAAGAGGAAAATTTAGGCCTATGTCATTTACTTAACTTATCCAGGAAAATAATTTAAATAGTGGAATTAAAATTTCAACCTCACAATCTTCAGTTTACTGCTTACATATTGCCAGTTCTTTCTTAAATGGACTGATTACTTTGAGAAATCTAAAATCTGGAAATTCTTTACTCCTCTCATAATTTAACAATAATCTTGTGACATATTAAGTTAAGGCCAACTTTAAGAGTAACATAAAATATGTAAATACAAAAAAACTGAAATGCAAAACAGAATTTTGAATGTGTATGAAATTCCAGCTCTCGGGAGCTTCAGACACTAGTTGGACTTTTAGTATTATTGCATTTAAAATAATATTTAATTTTAATCCAACAGTATCCACCAAACATTCTGTTAGGGTCACTTTTTTTGGAATGGGCACACACATAGATTCCTTCTAGTCAGTTGGCTAAGTAGCTGTGTTCCAATTTCCTGGCATGAATCTTCAATGTCTTGTTGAAACATTTCTATCAATTCCTGGGGCCTTCTTTGTTTGTTTATTTCTTTTGGCTAATACATCCAGTGCATTAATAGAATCCTCAACCTATAAAACAATATCATTGATATAACACACAGGTAAAACTTTACTGAAGATCACTCAACAGCGTCAGCAATATATTGGCAAGGAGATGCCAGAGGGTCAGGTAGGATTCAGTTGAGAACATAGCAAAAGGAATAGCATTTCTAATATCAAATGGATCTTGACTCAAAGATGACCAGATAGAACTTGTGTTTTACTGACTATGCCAAGGCATTCAACTTTGTAGATTATAAAAGAATGGGATTTCCAGAACACTATATTATACTCATTTGGAACTTGGATCAAGAGGCAGTTGTGTGAACAAGAGTATTCTGTGTGGTTTCAAATCAGGAAAGTTGTGTGTCAGGGTTGTACATTTAGCTGTACTTATTCAATGTGTATTCTGAGCAAATCATCAGAGAAGCTGGATTCTATGAATGTAAATGTAGCATCAGGATTGGTGGAAGATGTAATAACAACCTGTGATACAAAAGTGGCAAAATTTTGCTTGCTAAATATGAAGAGGGCTTGAAGATCAAGGATTGTAACATTCAGTATGGATTATGATTCAATGTAAGGAGGATCAGGATCCTCACAGCTTTATCAATCATAACATTGTGATAAATAGGGAAAATGTTGACTTTGTCAAGGATTTTGCCTTACTTGGATTCACACTCAATGCTCAGCAAAGCAACAGTTAGGAGATCAAAATTTGAGTTGCACTGTGTAAATTTGTTTGATTTAGAGTATTGAAAAACAAGGATGCTACTTTAAGGACTAAGGTGCATCTGATACAAGTCATGGTATTTTCTATTGCCTCACAAGCATCCAAAAGCTGTACATTTCATAAGGGAGACCAAAGAAGAATCTATGCATTTGAATTACGGTGCCAGTGAATATTATTGAAAGCACCATGGACTGCTAAAAGGAAAAACTTCTTTGTCTCAAAAAAAGTAAGGTCAGAGTGCTTCTTAGATGGCAAGACTTTGTCATAAATGCTTTGGACACACTGTCAGGAAAGCGCAATCCCTGGAGAAACACCTGGTAAAGGAAGCTCATGCCAAGTGAAGTTGAAGGTTAGTGAAAAAGAAAAGGAGGGCTGAGCCCCGGTGGCGTAGTGGTTGTGCGCGGGACTGCGGCCCACTAGGTTGGAGGTTCAAATCCAGCAGCAAGGCTGGGCCTCCTACTTCCACCACCAGAAGGCAATGATGCCCCCCCCCCAAAAAAAAAGAAAGAAAAAGAAAAGGAATACAGGCCTTCAGTGAGTTGGCCTGAAACCGTGGCTGCCAACAATGCATTTGGACAGAGGAGACAGCGAGGGTAGTGCAGGGCCCAGTAGGGTATTCTGTTGTGCACAGGGGCACCAGGGGTCAGAACCAGTTGTATGGCACCTAACAACAAAAATGTAGCCCTGAAATATTTTAAAACTGATACCTACTAAAGACTGTCTGCTTTGAGCATAGTGCTGTTCTGTGAGCTAGAGAAAAGGGTCCAATTAAAAGGATCAAACGAAGGTTTAAATGAGCTTACTGGGAGTAACATCAGAAACAGAGTGTGAGCGTGATTGCACAGCTCAAGGAACACAAGCAATATCACAATGCATACAATGTAGAAGAGCCTATATCCCAAACCAGTCAAATGGATTTAAATGATCCGTGTTACAGAATGTCATAGAAATTCAGTGTCAATTTTTAAAACAAGAATTCAATTTTGAAGAACAGTTAATAATATTAGAAATTGATCATGTGTTTAAAAAGTCTAGTGCACTGTTCACTTAATTTAAAAAAGATGGAGCATATTTTTAGAAAACAAAGCAAAATGAAATTCCTTAGTAAACTGTTAACAAGAACACTTCTGCATCATGGGATTTATGAAACATATTGGTTGCTACTGTAATACATTTATCTATCTTTTTTGATTCAGAAACAATTATTATAAAGTAACAACAAAATATTTCAAAATTCTTGGATGCAAATGAGTTCCTGTTATCACAGTTTTCTTAAGAGTATCTTCATGTCTTATTTTCTGTAAAATATGGTCTACCATTTTATATTGGGAACACTGTGTTACACCTGATAAATAAATTGTTATTATTTTAAAAATTATGATTAGGAGTTGGACTACAATCTGTATGCTTATCAATTTGAAACCCCTTGTCTCACTGCAGGAGAAAAACTGGACTTTCAACTCCCTAAAATTTTCCACACTTGGAAATTCCCAAGGGGTCTCAATGAGCCAGCATGGACTTGATGACAATGAGTTTAACTTGGATGTTCCTAATCCTTTGCCATAGCATTCTGTAACACATTTCATTTAACTGTTTTGGAAGCTCTGTTATTTCTACATTTTGTGTGTAATGAGTAAAGCTCTATCGAACGTCTTATAAATGATCGATCTCATTGGTGTAAAATGGTCTAACATAAACTAATAAACATTCAATATATTTTATAAATTTACCTTTCTTAGTTTTGTCTTAATTTCTTAGTTTGTTTTACTACCATTTATAAATGTAGTCTAATATTTTCATCAATATAAAAGAGAAAAATTCACACCATCAGCAATTTCAATTTTAAAATTCAATAAAAATGGATAGCCTTGAATTCCATTACTGTCAATTAGAAACAAACATTATTCATTTTAATTTGATATCAAATTTTATAAAAGAAACAACAGATTCTGAGAAACCATGAGTAGAAGAAAACCTTGAAAATAGCTTATAATTGTTGACTAGCTTTATTTTCAAAGAATTAGAAATGACCTAAAACTATCTAATTTTAAATGCCAAAGCAGGGGGATATGAAACCAAAAGCAGCTTTGTGTAATGATAGAGGTTTAATTGTGATAATTTAGAACAAATTATAGAGTCTTGGGGTGAGCAATACTTTAGTCACAGAACTTTTAAGAGACTAAATCTGTGTGCAGGGAAATGTGCTGAGCAAAACTCTTAAATCTAAGAATGTTTGGCTAACCAGTGGTCAGCCTCAAATTTCTATTTTTTCTCTTAATATTTGCTTATGTAAATACTATAATGTACATATTTAAAAAGCACAGAAGATAACATTCAGGTTGATATCCCTGTAGAATTACAAGAAAAATACAATTTCTCTAAAATTCTTTAAATAATGAAATGGCAGTTTGCATTTTTATACTTTACCTAGCAATATAATTTGGGGAAATAATGATGTTTTGAGTTTCTACTATTCATAATAGCATGCTATGTATGCTTTTTTGTAAATTGCTAAAGGCATTAGATGAAATACTCAACTGAAGTTCAATTAAGGGTCAAGATTCCTAGAGAGACACATAAGCTCATTTCCCACCACACATGTGAATGAATGTAAGCCTATATGTTACCGAAAATGCTGTCCGAACAGATGGTGTGAGTGGTTGGGGGCTATTTTGTTTGGCTGAATATCTAAAAAACAAATTTTCTTTAAAGATGTGCATTCTTGCATTACTTGGGATTTTTAAATCTTCTTCCTTTTGCTTCTAATTTTTGATCTTATGATTTTAAGATAAGCTAACTATTCTCTATGTTTGATGTAATTGCATTCAACTTATTAGAAAAATATATTCTTAAACTAACTTTAACCATCAGATTTATATGCGTGAGCATGTAACCGATCAAATGTTTAGATCAAAGCGAAATAAAGGAGGATTAGCATAGAACCAAGCAGGTGAACATAAAATTGTCTCATTTCCTTTATAGAAAAGGTAGGCAAGCCCAAATCAGCTTGTTCTGAATTATAAATAGGCCACTCCCTGCACCATGGCATCCCCCTACTCAATCGTCCATAATGAACCTCAGTAATGAGAGTATCAAGTGAAAGCAAGGCAGTTACCATGATGAGCATGCTATTTTTCCCTGTCCCTGCACTGAGAGGATGTACTTTTATGAAGTAAGTTAAAACCCATTGCCACAGGACCAACTTGAACAGCTAGTCACTATATAGGAAAAAGAAGGACTGTCCTAGAGTTCTTTGGGGTTTTAATTTTTAATGAAGCAGACTGCATCATCTTGCACCTGTGAAACAATCAATGATTTCTGACCACGAGCTTTCTGATTAATAGTTCAGTGCTCAACCTGAAGTGGTTGGTTACTAGTTCTGAATTCAATCATTTGGTCTAGCCAGATTTGTAAGGTAGAATTCGGTCATGTTAGTGTGTGGGATGAACCATTCAGTTATTGGAGACCTTTTAACTATTGTTGTTTTTCATGGTGTTAGCCACTCAGAGAAAAAGATATTGGAGGGCAAGGACACTGGTACTAATCTCTTTTAAAAGAACTAATACTAGATTATTACCAAGAAGTTGGATATTACTGATATCTCAGATATCTAATAAGTTCATGATGCTATTCCACTCCACATTCCCCATCACCACCTTTCCTTTTGTATATTCCCTATGTTCCTGGGTAATGCAAGTTGCTGCAATGTCCCCAGAAGCTCACACAATTCTGAGGAATTTTCTCACTTGTTGGGTGCAGTTCACCTCAAGATCAGAAGGTCAGACAGTGGTAAGCCAGATACAGGATCCAGAAGCCAAAATTGTCCAAAAGTCACATTAGAAAATTCTTGCTTTCACTAAAGTTCAGCTAGGAACTAGTGATCTGGCTTTCTAGGTGAGGAGATGGATGTACAGAATTACATGATCACACCATTAAATACTTAAGGTAAACAAAGAGTATGACCCAGTTCACATCTGCTTCTAAAGTAGCATCTTAACGATGTCATTAAGGCAACAAAGAATGTGCAATCTGATTCACACTATTTATAAGGTAAATTTTTGTTGTTGCTTTGTTTTTTAATCATTTTATTGGGTTATATTATAATGCTTAGAACACTCCATACCTCAATTTTATTATGTGTGTGTGCATACTTTGCCATCCTCATTTCTAAAACATTTTCTACTGTAGCCCTTGTACAAGCTCCTCTTTCCTTCCTTTCCCACCCCCACCCCCACTCTACTGAATCCTTGATCAAGTATACATTATTATTATTTCATATCTTTCAGTGTCTATTGTCTCCCTTCACCCACATTTCTGTCATTAGTCCCCTTTTGGGGGTGAGGCTATATATTCAATCTTGTGATGACTCCCTTTTCCTCCTCCATCCCCTTCCCCAACCATCCTTAAACTTATGATATCGTTACTCTCACTGCTGTTCCTGAAGGGTTTGTCTGTCATAAATCCCATGTTTTGAGAACTCTTATCTGTACCAATGTGTGTTTGCCAATCTAACCAGATTTGTAAGATTGAACTGGGTCACTGTAGCAGTGTGGGCGAGGAAGCATTTGGGAACTAGAGGGATGATGTGTGTTTTGGTACTGTTTTCCTGTACCTACGTTGAATTATCCCTTTCTTGTAACCTTTCTGTATGTATGAAAGGATATTCAATTGTCTAAAGATGGGTTTTGAGTCTCTACTCCAAACCCCCTAGTTCACATCAATGTAATTGTTTGTTTGGGATTTTGTGATACGTTACACCTGATCCAGTCAATACCTCATGATCACACAGAAAGGTGTGCTTCTTACATGTGGGTTTATTTGCTTCCTTGCGGAATGGCTACTCATTTAATTTCAAGCCTTTGAGATCCCAGGCGCTATATCTTTTGACACTCAGGAACCATCCACACATGACCACATTTGCATAAGCACCCATTTTGTCTTCAGTGATCATGAAGGTAAGGAGAGTATCAAAGAGATTCAGGATATTGGAACAAAATATTTTTGTGTTAAGGGAGACCTTGAGTACTATTTCAGAGTCTCTCTGTTATCCTAATAGTTAACAGAGACATGGACATTGTATATTGTAACAATGTACATTGACCTCTATCCCTTTCATTAGAAATTAAGATATTTACATATATTCATACCTATAGCTATACCTCTACTTTTTTCTATTTCCTTTCACTTTCCTCCATTCTACTATCATTCTCACCCTCCTTTCAGATCTCAGCAATTTCTCTTGATGATACTACACTTCATTAAACCCCATTATAACCATCAATTTTAGATTTCTCTCTTTTTAAATTATTTTATTGGAGGGTCACATAACTACTACAATTCATACAACAATCCATCCATCCATCTATCCATTGCATATCAAGCACATTTGTACATTTGTTGCCTTCATTATCCTCAAAACATTTGCTTTCTAATTAAATTCTTAATATTACCTCATTTCTCCTCCCTCCCTTCTCCCCTCTCCCTCAGGGACCCTTGATAATTTATAAATTGTTATTACTTTGTCAGATCTTATGCTGTCCATTGTCTCCCTTCACCTATTTCCCCATTGTCCTTACCCAGGGCGGAGATTATATGTAGACTGTTAAAAGAGTTTTCCCCTTTCTACGCCACTTTCTCTCCACCCTCTCATATCACTACTCTTGCCAGTGGAAGATGGCTGTTTGTTTACCTTCAAGACTTTAAGATCCCAGACATATATCTTTGATAGCTGGGCACCATCAGTGTTCTTCCCCATATTGGATTATGCATATATTTATCAGAGGATATTGTTTGTATCTCCACAGGGGAACGAGACAAAAATTAATCCTGGTGTTCCGGGATGTGAATGCAGTGTGACAGCTTGGAGCAGGGAGTCAGTGGAGGGGTTTGAGGGTCCAACCCCAATCCCAACTACATGGAAAGCCCTTTGTCCCCCAGAATAATTTAATTTAGAGGACAGCACTGAAGTAGCAGCTCAGAGAGATGGACATATCTGACCAGAGCACGGGGAAGCAAATAAAGGGAAGAGAGAGTGAAGTGCATCCTGACCCACTAAGCCCTGAGGACGACCATGATATCCCTGCTCAGAACAGACAATGCACAGAGAGGACCATATGGCTGGCTTCACTATGAGACACGACATCCCTTGCTGACCCATGGCCCTATGGGGGACAATACTGGAGACATAGTGTTGAGATTGACTCGGTCTGACCCCACCAAACCAAGGAAAAACACTAAGGGTATGCAGCAGAGAAGTGAGGGGAGCATAGCATGGAGGTCCTGAGGGAGTGCCAAGGATAGACTGGGCCAGGGCATGGCACCCTATTGGACTTGACCAGAAGATAGAGGTCAACTATCAGACCTTGAACTATTTACAGATTTTCTTTTTTGTATTTATAATATATCATTTATTTGTATTTTTTTCTGGACATTGGTTGGTTTTTTGTCTGTTTTTTGTCATCGTTTTGTTTTCTTTGGTCACGTTGTCTTGCTGTGTCTTTTTTGTGAGCATATTAGTATCTCTGCAGGTCTATCTAGATAAGATAGGCTGGACGAACTGTCCAGAGGAGAAATTTTACATCTCTTTTTGTTCCTTCATCCATAAGCTTGTTGCCCGCCCCCTCCCCCCCACACTCCCCTTCCCTATACTCTCCTCTCCATGTCCCCTGGAGTGGCCAGTCTCCTTCTTTTCTTCAGGGGATTATTCTTCCCATCTAGCCTATATAAATAGACATAGGGTGAAAGAAAAACAAGCAAACAAAAAACTAGTAAAAAGAAATTGCTAATTCCAGGTCTACCTGCTGACCCTTATGTATATTTCTTGGTCAAGTCCAGTGAGGTAGCAAGCCTTGTTCCCCAAGTCAGAAGTATATTTTCAGGACTCCACAGGGACATGGTAACTTTGCTCCCCTTACTGTCCTATCGTGCCTCCTCTGCTTTTCCCTCCACTGTGTCTTGGCAGACTTTCATCACAGAGTCACTTCCCTCACAGAGTCTCCAGTGCTGTCCATCGCAGCTCTATGGGTCAGTGAGGGAATGCCATGTCTCTGCTTGGGCCAGCCCAATGGTCGTCCTTGTGCATTGCTGTTTTGAGCAGAGATGTCGTCCCTGGGGCTTGGGGGACCATGATGAGGTTCTCTCTTTTTTTCTCTCTCTCCCTCTTAGTTTGCTGGTCTGGACAAAAGTACCTCTCTCCTCTGGCTATATCATCTGTGGTGTCCTCTTTATTGCCTTCTTCTGGGGAGGGGATCAATGTAGCTCAGCTTGGGCCTGGCCTGGTCATCCTAACTAAGGTGATTTCTCAACCCTGTACTATTTCTGTTCATTAGAAGAGAATGACTCTCCAAATGAGACTATAGTCACAGGCAAGTAATTCCAGAAAAATAAAACATAAAAAATTATTGCTTGAAAGGCCAGGTTAGTTGACTATAACTCAGAGATTTTCAAATGACTGAGCATTTTCTAAGAATATATTTTTTTTACATATAGATAAGTTGTAACTCCCCAGGATGCTATTTTTTAATTAATACCATTATAATACATTTGTGCAATCTTAATTCACATTTTATTTTAAAAAGAAATATGACAAAATAAAATAATCTCAATTAAAGTGATTATACCATACTAATTATTACTTTTTTGCATTAAAAAATCATTTTATTGGGGCTCATACAACTCATCACAATCCATACATCTGTCCATTGTATGTCAAGCACATTTGTTGCCCTCATCATTCCCAAAACATTTGCTTTCTATTTAAACCCTTGGCATCAGCTCTTCATTTTCCCCTCCCTCTCCACTTCCCACTCCATCATGAAATCTTTATACTTTATAAATTATTATTACTTGTCGTATCTTACACTGTCCAGTGTCTCCCTTCACTTGCTTCCCATTTTCAGTACCCCAGGGAAAAGGTTATGTAGATCCTTATATTTGGTTTTCCTTTTCTACTCCACCTTCCCTCCACCCTACCAGTATCGCCGTTCTCAATACTGGTCCTCAATGTGAACATCTGTCCTGGATTCCCTATGTTTCCAGTTCCTAACTCTAACAGTGTACATCCTCTGGTCTAGCCAGGTTTGTAAGACAGAATTGAGATCATGATAATGAGAAGGAGGAAGCATTGAAGGACCAGAGGAAAGTTGTATGTTTCATCATTGCTACACTGCACCATAACTGCTGTCACCTTCCTGCAAGCCCTGTGTAAGGGGAAGTCCATTATCTACACATGGGATTTGGGCTCCGAACATGTGCTTCCTTTCATTTACAATAATATAGTTGTTAGTTTTTTGATGCCTGATTCTTGATCCCTTCAACACCTCATTATCACACATACTGGTGTGTTTCTTTCAAATGGACTCAGTTGCTTCTGAGGTAGATGGCTGTTTGTCTGTCTTCAAGCCTTTGAGACCCCAGACGCAATATCTTTCTATAGCCAGGCCCCATCAGCTTTCTTCACCACACTTGCTTATACATACATTTGTCTTCAGCAATCATAGCGTGAAGGTGGGCACACAATTATGTGATTTTAGGTACTTTGATGCTGGACTTCTAATCCCTTTGACAACTCCAGGTCACACAGGCTGGTGTGTTTCTTCCTTGTGGACTTTGTTTATACTAATTATTTTTCTGCAGTTATAGTATTACTAGATTATTGGATGGTACAAAATGTTACTAAACTAGGAAATAACCACAGAGTTTGGAATTTTGAGCTTGCCTTATAGTCAATTGGCATGACTCTCTTAAGCATTATTCTTTATGAGGTATATTATAATTTTGAATTAGGTATACTGACTGTGGTGATAGTCCCATTTTGGAATGCATTCTTTATTATTCTAATGAACAGGATTAATATCTGACCTTAATAGAGAATACAAATCAAGACTCACCCTTTGTTTCTTTGAGGGAATTGTTAGCATCCTACCTTAGTAGAGGGAGTAAAACCAGCCACATATTTTGTTTCATTGGAGGTAGCTATAAGACTATCTATTAAAGGATGTAAATAAGACACATCTTTTGATTCCTTGGGGAAATCTTTGGCATGTTTTAGTAAAGGGTGTGAATTAAGATTCCTCCTTTGTTTTCCTTTGATATATAATGGCACCACACACAGTTCTAACACATCATTTCACTTAGAAAGCCTTACTTCTATTTCCATGCTTAGCTTCAGTAGAAGCAAGAAGATCTGCTGGGACTTCTGGACAATTTTTGCCTTCTGGCTCTGGACTCTGCATTTGGCTCACCCTTGAATAGTGGATTTAGCATCACTCACTACCATTGGAGATATTTTGTGAAAGTTTCTTGAGTTTCTGTGAGATCTTGCAGCAGTTGTTATAACTAAGTGGCATGAGGGAATCAGCTCAAGGAAGAAGGGAAGGAAAAATGAAGCAGAAGAGCACAATTGGGCATTTGGAACATCCTGCATCTCCAACTCTTTGAGACTTGTCTGTTATTAATTCTTCAAAAAAAAGTATTACCACAGTTGGTGACCAAATGGTGGAGGTCACTACAATGGTCTTGATTCACTAGAACATGTGGTTTGGTGAAAAAAGGAATAAAAGGGAAAATGAGAAAATTTTATTTCTGGATGGGATAAAAGACACCCATGGAATAAAGTCACTGTTATATGGTAATCATTGTTCAAGACAACATGGAATAAAAAAATGGTAGATGTCCCCCTAACTCCTTAAGAATTGGTTTGTTGGGTATATGTGGAAACACAGAGTGAAAAAGAAGAGGCGAGACATTCAATGTTTGGTTTCCATTATCAATATTAGCTCCAATTTCAAGGAGAAAGATGGTAGGTATGATTAGTATCATTGAATCAAATTCAGAACCAGTTTGGTAAGAAGTATTACCTCTGGTCATAGGGTTAATTCAGAAAGAAAAAAATGTGCTAGAACCACAGAAATTCTCTAACATTCAAACATGATCTTGAATGTCAGTCACAGGTGGTTTTCAAGAATTACGGAGTTTACCACAAAAATCTGAGAATGCTGACCTACAATGACCATTGTGATTCTGGATTATTAATGTTCCAGAAGCTGCAACATGATACACATCATGTGAAAGGCAATGAGTTGCCTACTACTGGGCACTGTTTGAGATTGCTTCGATGACAGAGGACTTCCTCTCATCAGTATACTTGAGATACCCATATGTCTTGGGTAATGTCAGAAAAATATTCAAATAAGGAAAGTAGTGTACAAAATAGCTTCATAATGTAATGGTATTTGTTTATATGGTAACAAGACACTGGGGAATGTCTATTGATATGCATGCTATTTAAGACATCTCCTTTCTCATAGATCTTACCTTGGAACCACACGAAAAGCACATTTTATTATATGGGTAGTGCTCCATGCACAGCTTTCTCCTCACCAAAAAAACGTCTTGGCTCACAGGTGCAGTTCCAGAGTTCATGTATGACATTTGATGTCGGCATCTTCTGCATTAAGACCAACCGATGGAAAGGCCTTAACTCAAGAAGGCAAGAAAAGGTCAGCTCAATGGGCTAAACTGCATGTTGTTTAACTCGCTGTGGTGACAGAAGCAGAAAATGTTAAGAGCCACATTTTTTTATTTTCATTGATTCAAGAGCAGTGACTATTACATTGGTTTGTCTATTGCATCAGGCAAATGGACAATGGAAAATTTGACTATGAAAGGAACACCTGTATGAGGATGTGGAAGTCATGTGTTTGTGTTAATTTCACGATTGAGATGTAGGGGTGGAAGCTAGCCTGTTAATCTGGAGATAGCCATTGAGTAGCCAATGAGGCCTCCGTGTGGGCATGGTTTTCTACTGACGCGTGTGGGAAATCTCGCGATATTTCCCTTGTGAAGATGAGAAGCCATCTCCCCAGTTCTTGGGAGTTAGTCTCAGAGATGATGAATCATGGACAAGACAAGATGGTAGCATCTGAGGAGCTGGAGAAGTCACACGGCTTTGCCCTAATGGAGCCAGACCTCTGAAGCTGGAGAGGCCATGTGGAGATCCCTGGCAGCGATGATTTGCTTCTGCCACCACTGGATGCTATTGATGACCCCTGAGCCCGGGAAGCGAGAAGCCATGGGGAGAATCCTGCCAGCGCTGGGATTCTATACCCACTGACTTGTGACTTTGTGAGTCAGAAGGAGACATTATTGACTGGTATAGGGCATATGGGCTAATATTGGACTAATGACTTTGAACCAGACTAGGCTGGGATGTTTTCTCGGTGTTCCATTCCTTTTGTATATAAACTATTCCCTTATATCCATATGTGTGTCCTTGAATTTGTTCCTCTAATGTACCTGGACTAACACAGGGGACACAAGCATTATCGGAATTTAAAGGAGTCATCAGAGTAGGACATGACAATGCATATCAGAAGAACTTCCTTCATGTTTCAGAAGGTGATTAGTATCAGCAAGTGAATAGGTTGCTATGCTTCCTGGACTCGGCCAATTAAACCCATGAGATTAGTGGTCATGAGGGTGCTCCAGCAATGTAGAAATGGCCTGAAGACTCATCCCTCTTACCTTCCTCTTAAGTATAAAAATTCCAATAAAGATTGGTCTGTCTACCAACAAGAAGGAGAGGTTGCAGATGACTGTGGTGCTACCTATAACAACTGGGACTGGATTGCCATCCTACCCAGCAATAACCTCTGTTGCATATATACCCCAGGGAAGTAGGAGGCACAACATGAACAAATGCATACTTACAAAAGTTTATTACAGTTTAGTCCACAATTGGTAAGAAGCTGGAAATAGCTCAAATGCCCATCATTATAAGAGGGGGAGTTTTTCCCTATATACAGGTCATTATTAGCTGGCATCAACTTAATGGCAATAAGTTTCAGTTTGGGTTTGCTAATAGAATAACCATATTCTATTACCATGGAGATTACTTTAAAATTTTTCCCAACAAAAAAACAATTATATCTCTGAAGGGGTCCAGGGTTATATAGGAACCATGGATACAAGAATGAAATTGAGATTACACTTAATCATCACCCTATTTGAAGAACAATGAATTCTTATTATATACCCCTCCTTCCTGTTTACCCTCATGCCAAATTCACTGAAGATATGGTTACTTTAGTAAAGTGTAGTGAAGAAATAACATAGTGCTCAGCTATCGTAAGTAATAGTGCCTACTACTATCCTAAAAGCTTATCTTAAGCATGGTCCTATCTAAATGAGGTGACAGTTAAGTCCACATGGAAGAAGTACTATAGTCTGCATGATCCAAGGGTTGCAGATAATAAAATATAAGACCAGAAGAGGGAACAATATCGGTGGTCAAATTCTGAGCACACAGTTTGCAGAGCTTTCTGATCATTGACAAGTGTTATGAATACCCTTGATATAAGAAATAGTACATTGCAAAAGGGATTAATGCACCTGAAGTTAGGTTAAAGTTTAACACCTTATCATTTGTTCTTCCTTTTGACCCATTTTAAATTTGTTCTAATTATTATATTCTATTATCTTTTTTAAGTTTTTCTCTGTTTTATTTTGATATTTTTGTTGGGTTTTGTTTTGCTTTTGATATGTTTTTCTTTATTAACTCAAGGATAGGTAAATATGCAGATGCAATAACTGAATTAATAGTTTC
Organism: Nesogale talazaci; assembly: GCA_004026705.1. Classification (NCBI taxonomy): domain Eukaryota; kingdom Metazoa; phylum Chordata; class Mammalia; order Afrosoricida; family Tenrecidae; genus Nesogale; species Nesogale talazaci. The sequence continues at coordinate 34,076 of PVJH01000875.1, forward strand.
TAGGAGTTATGGCAGGGAAGGTTAGAAGTAATTGGGGAGTTTATAATAATAAGTACAAGAAATGCGAAAAAGTTCCAAAATGTATTATTAGTTGCAAAACTATTTTTAGATTTTTTAAACTATTGAAATATATGATCTGTGAATGATATGACAATAAAACTGCTAAGATTTAAAATAAAGTGTTTCAATTCTTACATTACAATATTTCAAATGTTAACAGTTTAACAGCTTGAATTTTGAAGTTTGAGACCAAAATGTGCCTAAACCAAGTCATAGTATTTTCAATGGCCTCATATGCACGTGAAAGGTCAACATAGAATAAGAAAGATGAAAGAAGAATTGATGTATTTGAATTATGATGATTGCAAAGGATATTGAAAGTACCATGGACTGCCAAAAGAATAAACACACCTGTCTTAGAAAAGGTACAGAAAGAGTGCTCTCTGGAGGGAAGTACGGTGAGTCTTTGTTTCACGTACTTTGGATATATTGACAGGAGAGACCAGTCCCTAGAAAAGGGCATCATATTTAAAAACGTACAAGAACAGTGAAAAAGAGGAAGAACTTTTTAACTAGATGAATTGACCAGTGGTGATAATACTGGGCTCAAACATAGCAGTTATGAGGATGAGTGAGTAGAGGTCAGAACTTCAATCTGTTGGATACAGAAGCACGATGAGTTAGATTCAACTCAATGCATGGTGCCTTATAACAACACTAAGCTTCCAAATTACTGAGACTCCTGTATGGTGGTTTTACAATCTGTTCTCAATGTGAAAGAATTACAGGTGAAGAAGTAGAGCCTAGAATGTCAATCATTGTATAGCCAAGGAGGCCCCTGTGTGGGCATGTTCTTCCCTTGAGGATTCTGGGAATTCCGGTGTTTCCTTCTTGGAGTCAGGACACACATTCTCTCTCAGCTCACTCCCTGAGAGACACTCTACATAGCAATACGATAGATTTCACGCCTTGGGAACTAAAGTAGCCACATGGAAATCCCTGCCAGCGCTGAGATGATGAAAATGCCACTGTATCCACAAGTCTTCCCACTCACTGGTCTGTGATTTCCCTGCTTCATTGTACATGTTTAATGAGTCTGAAAAGGACTTTATAGATGTGTATAAAACATCTGGGCTAATATTGGACTAATGAACTTGATCTCGACTGGGCTGAGATTTTTTCAATATTTAATCCCTCTTGTTTATAAGACGGATTATACATATTTTAGTGTGCCTATGGATTTGTTTCTTTAGTCTACCCAGACTAGCACAAGTTGACACAATATCAAAATATCACACTGCCTTGGAATAATTTTCTATGCTAGTAGGAAGTAAATAATTGGATCATATGAAAATTGTAAGGAAAATATTTTTATGGCATATAAATTTACAACAATTTTTTAAAGGGAAGAAAAAAGAAAAATATTTTAAAAAGCCAATAGCAGAATATTAAGTATCTGAGATTTTACCCTACTTTCAAACTAATGACTTCACTTTTCACAATTAATGGTAAAAGACTGGGGTTTGGACCAGAGATAAAGATATGGCCAAGCATTCTGTCACTGAGCAAATTCTGAGTCTGCAAAGGGAAAAAGAAAGCCTCATCTTTCTCCCTCAGAGTGACTGGTACTGAACTAGTCTGAACAAGATAGACAGTCTAAAGCAGACCCCACTAAACTGCCAGTTCTCATGATAGATCATGGCACGCAACATGAAATTCGTTCGTGCATTTGTGTCCTTTGTCCTGGTTCCCATGGAGGATATAGAGTAGGATTCCCATGTGTGGTATACCTCCAGGGTTTGCATACTAAGTGAGAAAACCCAAGCACAACCCCTTTGCCATAGAATTAACTCCTACTCATTTGGAACCTAATCTTATAAGGGGCTGCTATAAATGCTGGCTCTTTTCTCTTTGGGGTACACTATCTGTATTTCCCTTGGCTAAAAGGACCCTTGTCTTTTGCACTGGAGGGAAACACTATGTATACAAGGGGGTATCCAAAGAAAACAGGGGGCAAAAGGACTGCTGGGCAAAGCTTTTGTAGTATGCATTTTTTCCTGCTAGGTATGCATTGAGCATCTAGCTCTGACTTAGTGCAATCAATGGCATCCCCTGGAAAGGTTCTCTCTGGTCACTGTGAATTTTTTTTTGTAAAAACAGATTCACTAAAACCTCGTTTTTTATTGTTTGTTTATGAAGGTCAATTTAAGAAATAGCATGTGGCTGTGAAATTTTGTTTCTTTCTAAGGAAAAATGCCTCAGAAACTTGTGATGTTTAACACAGCTTATAAGAACAGCATGATAGTAAAACTCAAGTGTTCAAACGGTTTTCTCATTTCAAAAAAGGTGAAATGTATGATGACAAACCACAGACTAGATGTCCATCTACTTCCCGAATAGAAAAAAATGTAGACAATCTTCATGTATTTGTGCTCAAAGACCGACAACAGACCATGGAAGAAATGGGGGAGTTATCTATATTAACTTGGTTCTTCAGTATAGTGGATTTTAATAGAAGACTTGGGAATGAGAAGGGTCACTGCAAAATTTGTGCCTGGGGTTCTGCCTGACCTAGGAAAAGAATATTGAGTGAAAACATGCCAAGCTTCCACTGAAGAGCTCTGAAGCTCCCAGACTTTTGTTCCAATGTCATTGCTGGTGAAGAGACACGGTGCTGTTCTCACGATCCCCAAAGCAAACACCAAACAAGTCTGTAGAAGATTCAGTTGTTCGATGTGAGAGGGATAGTGCATTTGGAGTTCGTTCTACCACATCAGACTGTTAATCAAGCTTTTTTATTTAGAGGTTTTGAAAAATTGTATAACAAATGTGCGACACAAAAAAAGCCCTGGTTTGTGGCAGATGGGAGACAGATTTTGACCCCACAACAATGCACTTGTTCATGCAGCCACTTCAGTGTGCCAGTTTTAGGCGGAAAAACAAACAACCCAGCATGCCTCTTTTGCCCTAACCACCTGCTTCCTCTGACCTCACTCTGTGTGAGTTTTGTTGTTTCTGAGAATGGAAAGGCACATAAAAGAATAGTGATTTGACAACATGAAAGAGATGTGGAATAGAAACGAGGGAGGTGCTGTCAGTCATACAAATAGCTTGAAAAATGGTTGAAGAATGGAATCACAGATTTGACAAATGTATTCAATGTTGTGGAGAGTACTCTGAAGCTGGCAACGTGTTTTTTTTTAATTAAATGTATATCTTTGAAAAATACTTCTAGTTCTGGGGTGGTTACCCCCTCATAAGTTCCAATACAATTTCTGACAAAGAGGCTCAGACTCTCAATGCCTGAGCACGAGAGGTGTTCTCTCCCAGGTATCTAATTGATTCTGACTGAGAGAGAACCTCTAGGACAGAGGAGCCCTGCACTTGCAGGTTTCAGAGAATGTCAGTACTGGTGGGAGTAGAAAGCCTTGCTTTTATCCCATGGTGTGGCTGGTGATTTAGAACGGCTGACATCATCCTACTGGGCCGACATGTAACCCAATGGGCCCCCAGGGCTTTATGTCAGTGGTGCAAAAATGCAAATTCACTGTCAACAGTTTTGTGTGACTGCATAAACAACGACAATTGAATACAGTATCTTATATATTTGTAGCTTTCAGACTTAAAAATTGAGTCTCTATCATTTATAGTACACAATAAAGAACACGTCTTAGTTTAATGTATTTAAGTATGATTGAGTAGGTTCTTACTTATAATGACCCTACTTTGACAGAAACATCTGCAGCAAACTCCTACTCAATTCTAATAGTTGCTGCTAGGTTCAAGTCCTATTTGCATTTGCTCAATCTAGTCATCTTATTGACACTTTTTCTCTTTTTCATCGATATTCTATTTTACTGAACAGTATATATTTCTCCAAGGATTTGTGTCTTTTGATAATATGCCAAATATATGTGACCTTAAGGCAGTCACGACCCTCCTTGTTTCTAAGGAGAATTCTGTACTTCATCAAATGCGTTTATTCTTCTGGAACAACACGGTAACCCCTATTCTTGTCAGAACTCTAATTTGCATGCATTGATTTTTCTTTCATCTTCCCTATTCATTTTTCAGGTTGTACATGCATAGTAAGTGATAAAAAATACCATCACATCTTAATCCTCAATGTGACATATTTGTTCTTAAACATTGTAGAGAGATCATTTGAAGTACATTTACCTTAAAAATGAATCATTTAGTTTCTTGATTCTTCTTTAAGCTATGCTTGTGGAACCAAGTTAATTCAAAGCTTTAACAAATTAATATTTGTCCATTTATGATGATATTAGCTAAACCTTTTGACATTGTTTTATTTTCATTATATTGAGGTATTATCGTTAATTAAGGCTGTAATCTTTCATTTTCATCAGTAAGTGCTTCAGATTCTCTTAACCTTTCAGCAATCAAGATTGTGTGTCATCTGCATTTTATAGTTGGTAATGTGTTTTCCTTCAATCCTGATGCTATTTAACTCTTCGTATTGTCTAGATCATTGTTATTTTCTTGACAGTATACTACCTTGATTCACGGATTTTCTGATTTTAAACTATGTAGTATCCCCTTATTCAGTTTGTATCACTGCCTCTTAGTCTATGTCAAGTTCCACATGCGCACAATGAAGTATTCTTGAATTACCAACTTTGCAATGTTATGTACAATTCGGTATGATTCATAGAGTAGATGCTTTGTACAATAAAAAAAACACACAGGTAAACCTCTTTCTGGTATTCTCTGAAAGCACATTCCATTATGACACTAGCAATAATATCTGTTTTTCCACATCTTCTTTGAAATCTGGTTTGTGATTCCGGCAATTCCCTTAAAAAATACTGTTACAAACTGACTGCAAAAGGAAGGGAATAGAATAATGTTTCCTAATTGAGGCTATCTGTGTTCAATTCAGTATTGAAATAGAATTCTGAGACTTTGGAATGAAAAGAAATTGGAAAAATGAGCTCTAATCACTTTATCAATCCCTTGGAATATTACACTAAACTTCATACTTCCTGGCTATTCCAGGGACATGTCTCTTATTTTCAAATGCTCACCATTAGTTGCTTTGGATAGCTGCCCAACTTCATCTGTGTGATTCTGGTAGATGGCCAATCATGGAACCACAGCAAGGCCTTAGAATATTAGGTGGCACACAGCAAGTGATTTAAGTATTTATTATTTACATAAAATTAAATTAAAGACCTTGGTATGATGTAAGGCTTAATAAAACATTGTTGAATTATATCAAGTTTATATTCTCCCAATTTTAATAGATGCTTCACTATTGTAATTCAATATTCAAAATGTATAAAAAGGCAAACAAAAACAATTCTTTTTTATTCCTGTCAATTCTATTTATTATAAGCCAACACTACTGTAATTATATTTTTATCCTCAATCCTGTACAAGTATGTTCATAGGAGGGAAAATAGAAATACATTGCCATTTCAGAAAGCATAGAAACCTTTTAAAACAATATATTAAAATGTAGATTTATTTTTCTTGCCATAACTTTCTTGTTTGTTTATAGATTTCTTAGACAATTTTTTCTTTTTTTCCCCTGAAAAATCAGGAACTCTCAGATTTATAACACATCGAAGGGCAATTTGGGTATACTTGGGGGTGTCAGATTGTGTTCTGGAAACCCGACATCTGGTCCCTCACTATGTATTGGAATTGAGTTGGTGGCAGCAGGACCAGCTTGTTTGTAGTGACACTCTGGCAAATGTATTGCTGAGAAAAATTGTCTACATTATCCACTGGCCACAGGGATATGTCTGAAGACTCTGCTTGTTATAAACATGTGCATGTATGAACTAGCTACCTAGCAGCGATACTTTTGAATGATGTTTGTGTGTGTTCAGGTATATATATACATATATATACATATATACACATATATAGATATACCCAAACACAAGTGTATGTGTGTATTTATGCCATTAATTTCCAATTTAATATAAATGGTAGCAAGTCAAATTGTTTACTTCTTTTGAATATATATTAGACACATATTAGACTATATTATATTATTAATCATTATTTTATATTAATGCATAAGGGACTTTACTGTTTTTTATACCCATATGCTATGATATTTTATGGATTAATAGCAATTTATGATTAATAGTAACATATAACCAATCTAGGCTGAGCGCTGATGGCGTAAGGTTGAGTGTGGCCCACAGGGCTGGCAGTTCAAATCCAGCAGCAGCTCTACAGGAGCAAGACTGGACAAAACAAAACAAATAAATTCATGGGCATTTCACCATTTCCTTTTTTACTACTTACAGTAGTTTATATAGTGCCCTCCCAAAATGCATTCTTATGGTCCACTGAAAACCACCTGGGAATGCTATGTGGTAGTCTCAGGAATAAAAATTTTTTATTCCTGCATAGTTCCTTAGTCTATTAATTGGTATTCATAGGAAAAAAGAGATAACATAGATAACACACCTACAAGGAAGGTCATGTAAAAATCAGTGTGGACAAAGATTATATTTGTGCAGCCACAAACCAAGGAGACGCTAAGCCACTTGAGGCTGATAGATATAAAGGGAGGTTCTTTACTACTGACACTTTGATTTAGATTATTAGTGTTCACATATGTCAAAGAATAGCCCTCTGTTATTTTAAGACACTCTGCTTCAAGTAAATTGTTTGGCAAACTTAGGAAACTCATATTAAAAAAAACTATGAAACTTGTGAGTGGCAGAACTCAGCAGGACTGACTTTTCTGGGTCTTGAAAGATTTCCACTGATGATAGGGTGCAGACATAGCACTTTTCTCTTTGTCTTTATTAGTAGAAAATAATTGAATTTTTTTCTATCCAACAAATTTATGCTTTACCCTTGTTCCAGCTTTTACAAGTTTGCAAGTAACTCATTTTGATCTTGTATAAGTATTGATAGAACTGTAGAATAAAATCTTGGAAAAGCAATATTGCGAAGTAGTACTGACTTTCCCCTCTCCTACAGGTCACCACCACTATCTGCTGCCATGTTGATTCTTACTCATGGTGAGCCAATGAACTCCAGTGGTTTTCATGGGTGTGATTTCTGGAACCAGATCACCAAGCTTTTCATCTGAGGCAGATCTGATTTGGGTTCAAGCTGCTCCCCTCCCCATTAGTTACCCAGTGGTTAGCTATTTATGTCACCCAGGATTATATTTATGTATATTATATTTATTAAAACTTCCATCAATAATGCAAACTACTTTCACCAATAGGCATCCTATAAAATATGGACTCTTTGGTTTATTTAAGCTCCCCCACCCCCGAAGAAAAGGAGATAGAAAGGAGATTTTACGTCTTTATCTTAGACATAAAACTGAAATGGATATGGAATCTTTAGTTACAAACAAGTTCATCTCAAACAAAATTTAGAAATTTTTTCCAAGCTTAAAATGGAACAATGCTAATACAAATTTAACCCAAGAGATGCAGTGGCAAAGCTTTGGGCTGTGAGCTCCAGGGTTGGCACTTCAAAACCACCAGCAGTCCTGAAAAAGGAAAACGAATATTTTTATCCCTTAAAGAATCACAGCCTCAGAAACCCACTTGGGGGTCACTAAGTCAGCATTGACTCAGTGGTATTGAGTTTTGAGTGACATTGCATGGGTTTAATTGTAAATAGAATTGATCATCTTATTTCACATAGGTGATATGTGTATTTCTTTTTGAAAAATTATTTACACATAAACTTCATATATTTCCACTTCTTATTTATTAAAAAATCGTTATATAATTATTCTATTTTAATCTATAAAAAGTTATATAATTATTTTGCAATTTTCAGTTTGCATCTTTACATTTATTATGATTATTTAGCTATGCAGAACTTCTACTAATGTCTTAAATTCCTAAAGCTAATTTTTAAAGCATTCTAGATTTTACTTTATATTTTAAAATCCATTCCTTATATAAAATGTATTAAATCCTCACCAGTTCTTATATTTTCATATTTATATAAGAATGTTAATCTCGCTTTAATTTGCAATTTTAAATGTGAAAATGGCTTCACCGGTGTTATCTAATCATCAAAACCAATCTAATTGTCATGGAGATGTTTCTTACATATAGACTTCTATAGGAAACACTCGTCCCTGTGTTTTTAAGGCTGCATATCTTTACTGGGAACAAAAGCTTCATCTCTATCCCATGGCCTGGCTATTGGGTTTGAACTTTGGGCCTTATCGTTAACAAATCAATGTGCAACCTACAATGCTGTCAGCTAGACAGAAATGAGCAAAGGGAAAGTACATGCCCTTGGCAGAAATCCTAATACAAGAGAGAGGTGGAGATAAGTTTTTCTAGCAAATAATAAGGGGAAAGAGAGTTACGACACTTTTCCTTGTCAATGGAAGGGCTCTACAGATAGTGAAAAGGCTGAGTAAGAAAAGAGAGGATGCTCACAAGACTCAACTCTTGGTTTCAAGTCCGGAGATAAGAGCACAACAGTTATATCTGAGGTTCAGGGATGCACAAACCTCGACCTAACAGAAAGGCAGCCAACGGGGGAGTGGGGTGATTTCGATTACCAAATAAAAGGCCTAGCTCTTCATATGCCCCTAAGCCCCTAAGCCCCTGTACTAGTTATGCATTGGGCCTGTGATATACTAGGTCAGCAGTTCAAAATCTCCAGCTGGTTCTCAGAGCAAGATTTCTAATGCTGTAAAACCGTAGTCTCAAACTCAAAGGGGTAGTTCTCCCCTGTCTTATGTAGCACTCTGAGTGGCCATTGATGGCAGTGGGTTTGAGTTTTGTATGGACTCATTGGAGTTCTATTCCAAAGTATCACCTTCAATTAACTCACTCTTTCTGCTCAAATCTTTTCATGGACTCTCTTCTGAATATTCTCCCTCATCTGAAATCTTTCTTGCAAGAGAAACAAGAAAGGAGGAGTGGAGAAGCTTAAAACCTTGAGCTGCTCCCAGTAACAATACCAACATGGACAGTTTGAAGCATTCTTATTCTTCCAAAAACATTGCCAAAAATCGATGAGAAGTGAACATTTCAAGTGTTATTTTCTTAGAAGCTAGCACTTATTAAAACCAGATAGAGATACTACTAAAAAATTGACTAATATCACTTATAAACAGTGGCAATAATCTTACTTAACTGCCCATGAAAGACACCCAGCGATATTTTAAAGAATAATATATCGCATGGAATGTGGAACCAGTGGAGGGATCTGAGGACCCAACCCTAATCCCAACTACGTGCACAGCCGACTCTCTCCCCAGGGAAGTTTGTTTTGGAGATCAGCACTGAAGCTGGCCAGACCTCTTAGTTCATTCCATTGTGCTTTATTTGTTTATATAAAAATTTAACAAAAAAATTAACAAATACTTAACTTTGCTGCACAAAATTTTCATTGTCTGATATCTAATGGAGTTGACTGTATAGCTGCATGATATTTTATAAGTATACTGTTCAGAGGCACATTTACAAAAATATGAAAAAAGCATGGCAATTATAAATACCATACTACTTTTGTTTGGTTAGAAGATGGCATCATGATGCAGTGATTCTTAAACCATTTAAATATGTTACTTTAAGTGTAAAAAAAACACTATAAATATGGTTAAAATTTAGAGATAAAACATTATGCTATATTCCCTCAGTGTGTTTAATGTAATCACCGTGGTTCTTAGGAGAGAGAAGAAATCACATCAAATACAGAGGAGTTAAAATGATAGAAAAATATACTAGAGTGATACATTTTGAAGATAAATGATTGAATCATGGACCAAATACTTTATACAAGATGGAGGCAATTAAGTGGATTATCTTCTATATCTGCAAATATCTTGGTTAAAATTGTGGAATTCCAGAATACCAATAAACTTTGGTAATTTTTAAAAAGGCAAAAGATTTATATGATGTGAAGAGAAACCAGAGTATAAACTTTGGTAATTTTGAACCACTGCCTTTTTTATCATATTTTCTCTATCAGTAATAAAAGAAAAGCCCTCAACAAGAGAGGCAGCAGTCATTTCAAATGTGGCAACAATTGTAAAGATCATGTCAAGTAGAGTTTCATTTTTGTTTTTGTGTTTTGTGTGTGTGTGGCACCATTGCTCTGGTGGGAGTAGGAAGCCCAGCCTTGTCTGGAGAGCCGCTGCTGGATTTAAAATGTCAACCCTGTAGGCTGCAGTCCCGCACACAACCACTAGGCCACGAGGGCTCAGTCGAGTTTCAGTTTCTTACCATGAGTTAGAAATGACTCATAGAACAACATCAATATGTAGTCACTTTATTAAAACAGAAAAATGAAAAACAATTATGATGAAAACTTTTTTTAAAAATCTGACTGAACTATGAAAGTGTATGATACATTAACTTTATCTCAAAAAAACACTGCAAAAATAATAATATGAATGAATCATTTCTTTCTAACGTGTACCATTCATCAATCTTATTAACAACCACCTCCTCTGATTGATTGCACCACATTTCTCATTGTGGTTTTTGCTATTTGCATAACTTTCAATACATTACTATAGATGATATGTGTAAGAGACAGAGGCATTCTCTTCTTTAGACTTATAGAGAATTCCCTACCTCGTTGCCCAACTAGACTGTATTTATGTGGTTTTTCTCTCCAAGGTGTTCCCATGTGGCCACACTCTGAAAAAGGGCATATGTGCAAAAGTGATAGGTCTGCTCTGTGAGCATTAAAATTTTAGGCAAAAATGACTCTTCATGCTCCACTTTCTCTTTCTGTAGAGAAAATATAGACTTGGTGCTGACCTAAATTCAAATATAGTTTCAGTGCCAAATAACACTAGCCTGGTTTGCTCCGATGTAAAAGGTAGTGGCAGCAAGTAAGTAGGAGGTATGAGATAGAGCATTTAGACGTATAAAAATGGATTAGATAAATCTGTACCACACAATCTCCCTAACATTTTATTACTAAGGGGAGGAAACTAAATATATTCAAAAAACCCAAGTTTTGTCTTTTTTAATCAGTATTAAATAATTAGATCTAGGACACTGTCCTTATAATATGATACTGATTCCCTTAGGAAATACTTGCCTCTCCATGTTTCCCCTATAACCATGAATTAGAAGGGATACTATTTTGGTTTTCTTATCTTGCTATAACAGAAAACCAGGTGGGGGTAATGTTGACAAATAGTATCTTGTTTCCCCAGTTTAGGAGACTCAAAGCCTAATTCAGGGTGTCAACTCTTAGGGAAGGCTTTTTCTATCAGTTCCAGAGGAAGATCTATATCTTCTTTCAGCATCTGTGGGCCTGGGAGTTCTTGAAAGCATACATGTGTGTCAGGTGAACCAGGTCCAGTAGGTGTAATTGTACAGCTATAAAATATATAGACTACAGTAAAGTCATAGAGAACAAGAAAGATAGGAGAGAAAGGAAAATGAAGATATCAGAGTATTCCATTCTACCCTATTCTTTTTGTATAAAAACAGGACTAATGATAGTACATTAAAATATGGTTATACCATCACATAACTTCCACATTAAGTGTTTGCATAAGTATCAATCCACTAAGAATCACAGTATAGTCTTGTGTACACAGCTTATCAGTGAACACAATCTAATCCAGGTAAGACAGCAACAGAGTCCAGATTAAAATTAAATGCTACATTTTAAAGACTGTTTGATCCACAGCACTCTCTACTCAGATAGGATTGATAATTCATTAAAATGACCACACTGTTGTCACAAACTTACTATAGTAGACACAAATTAAGTATAATAAGATTATGGGCTTTATGAGAAAAACTATCAGTCTAGAGTTCAGGATCAGAAATACTCAAATTATGATTCTTTGTTCATAATAATTTCTTCCCAGCCATACCCATAGAAAAGTCTATCCTGTGTCTTAGTCACACAGCATTGTGGTGTCTTCTCTGCTTGGACAATACTCCAAAGTTCCTTTTTGGACAAGAGGTGGTCCATGGTACTTACATAATCTGCTGTCATTATGAGTCTTACCAATGAAGGCGTGGAGTTTACCTGTCAATCAGGTCATAGCTTGATGATCTCCTTTGGAGGCCTAAGGAGAGAAATAGCTCGCTAGAGGAGGGATACTCACTCAACTCTCTGAGAGACTCTCTACTCACCAGGCACATGGAGACAGGCTGATGGCAGCCAGAACCTCAGAGCTGGACAAGTTACGTGAAGAACCCTATCAGCACTGAGATGCTTACACTATCACTGGATCCACAAGACTTTCTACCTACTGGCCTGTGATTATCCTCAATTTGGCATCATTGTGTGAGTCTGAAGAGGAATTTATAGATTGGTATCAGAAATATGGGCTAACACTGGACTTCTGGACTTGATCTGGACTTGGCTGTGTTGTTTTCTCAATATTCTATTTCTCTTGTTTATCAAGATTTCTCTTACACATGTGTGAGTGTCTGTGAATTTGTTTGTCTAATCTACCCAGACTAAAACAGAGAAGGACTGCAGAGAAAGGAAGGCCAAGAAAATGGAGATGGCACGAGAAAGGATGGGAATGGATTATGGAAGCAATGGCACACTCTATTTGACAAGATTGAACAATGCAAGGACATGACATTTGGGTTTGACCCAAATAAGAATAAATTAATAGATCAAACAAACAAACATAGATCCAGGAAGGGATTTTGGATTCACACTAAATACCAGCTTCAAATTAAGAAGTTAATTCTTGCATGCTGGCCCTGCTCAAGACACATCTCCAGGAAAGAAATAAAGGGAGGATGGGTGCTATGACAAAATTTGATGAGATTAGATGGTGCCTGGCTATCAGAAGAAATAGTCTCTGGGTTCTTAAAGGCTTTCCTCTGAACAAATAGCCATCAGAGTGATATCCCTATGGAAACAGCAAACCATCATGTACCATCAAAGGATTGTGAAGCATGTGAAAGAGTTTAGTGTCAGAGACTAAAGTCTGAGAATCTGGTTTTCAGAAGGTGATGGATGACAGTGGGAGCCCAAGATTCAGAGGTGCAACTATATAGGAAATAATCCTCCAGTGAACTCCCGCTATCCACAATTGAGGGATAGGAGGAGAGTGGTCACTGAATGGAGTGCATTGCTGAATTGAATACAGAAGATCAAAGGTTTGAACAATTAAAACTTATCATCAGATTCTCCCTAGTATACATTGTAGACATGAACTGGTTTACAAATTCTGGTTTTTGATTATACATAATAGCATATTGTGGAGTATATTGGTAGTGTTATGTAATTGGGCACATCCTTTTCAAGTTGTGGTGTATGGATTTTCTTTTGGATGCTATGAAAACCAGAACAGTTGAAACCATATAGTCTGCAAGTAGGATAAGAGTTTGGGAGGAAGGGGTATGACAGAGAGGGGATAGAGGGGTGAAGGCGTGATGATATCAAGGGGTCCCATATAGGAAGTGAATGTTTGAAAACTGAATGTGGTAGCAAATGTACAATTCTACTGGACATGACTGAACCATGGAAGGATTTGAAATACAAGGTGATGTCCCACCCCCCAACAAACCACAATTTTTTAAAAAGCTATCTGTTTAACTTTGTAAGTACTCTTACACTTAAGATTTTTGTCAAATCTGCCATTCCATTCTTACAAACATTTTTCAAACTCATCTGTTTGAATGACTGCTAGCATCTCCCTCTGTGTTTTCTTAACCTCCTTTACATCATCAAATCATTGTCTCTTCATGTACCCCCTCTTCTTTCCCAGGAACACAAAGACTCAAAGTCAGGTGAGTGAGTTGCATGGGGAAAGAGAAACAGATTGTTGTTTTGCCAAAAGCTGGTGCAACTGCATGAGAGGTGGTATTGTTGTGGTGATAATACCAGTCCAACTGTTGGCCAGAAATCAGGCCTTTTTTGTCCCACAAAGTTAAGTCATCTTTTCAGAACCTCTGCATATGACATTTGAATAACAGTCTGACCTGAGGAAACTTACTCCAAAATGCACTTGGAGTCAACATTTTCATCCAGCTTTGGGAAGTTGATGGATGTCCAGAACAAGGTTTGTCGTCAGTTGATATTTCACCCTTTTTACAAATGAGAAAATCACTTGTAAGCTTGAGTATTTTCCAATAGAGCTGTCCTTGTAAGCTGTGTTCAACCTCAGAATAGTTTGTGGCATTTTTCCACTGTCACAAACAAAATTTCATAGCCTCAGATGGTTCTCTTAAATTGGCCATCACCAAAGACAAGGTTCATGTGAAACTTCTTTTATGGAAAAATTCACTGTGATCAGAAAGAAAACTTACCAGGTGAAGCCAGTGGATGCACTAAATCAAAGTGAATTGCTCGATGCCTATCTAGTGAGAAATATGCATATTATGAAAGCTCCCGTTTGACCTGGAAATTCTGGTGGTTTGCGAGTACCGGTGCTCATATAAATTTAATACAAATTAAAATAAAAAGAAATAATACATAATACATCATAAATGATACAAAATAGATTCAAAATTTGTAAACATTAATGCAATACAGTGCAAAAAAGGACAAAAGATACAGAACTAATGAACAACAAAATTGTATCATTAATCTCAATCACATTGCTAATTATGGTAATAGCTTTCTTCCCATCATGTAGGAGTAAATAGAAAGCTTGTGGAACCTCTTTGACACATGAAAACAATAGCATAGTGACATGTTTACATTCCTCCTGTACTGGATTGTCTTAAATGCTGTCATTTTTAGAAAAGAACTTTGAGTTTATGGACACTATGAATTTAGTGTCCTCAAGACTATATTTCTGAGCAGCTGTTTCCAGAGAGTCATTCCCTCAAAGTACTAGGTTGTTTCCAGCAAGTTTTCATAATTTTACCCTCTGCCTGCTCTATCCTATTCAGGGATACATATGCACAATGGTAAAAACACATATGTGTAGTCTTTGCCAGACTTACATCTAGATGTGAGTATATGTCCATATTTCCTCCCACATCAGTCTGTGTGTCTACAGAAATTGTAGTAGTACTGTTGAAGTAGCATTATTCATCTCTGCAACGTGTCGCGATCTAACGACTTACACATTGGCGACATGACACAAAGGGCCATCGGTTCAGAAGCAATAGGTATTCTGCAGGAGAAAGACGAGACCCTGAAACTCTTTTTCTTTGGACCAGAAGATAATATTTGGTATTAAATGTGTCCAGGTTTTGAAGACATCTATGAAATTGGACACAATTTTTGTTGAGCATTGAGCAAGAAAAACCCAAAAGGCATTGGTCCTTAAGAATATGTAGAAAGAACAAATAATTCCTACAAAGAATGTAGTTTTATTCCTAGGGATACTTTTCTGCTATAACTCAGAGGGGAAAATGTTTAAGTATGGTGCTGCTAATCCAAAGACGAAGAGGTGTGATGAACTATGAAGCGATGCAGTGAGGATGTGGGTAGATTCTGAATGAGAACACACATAGAATAGCAAAGGTTAGAGTGTCTTCTGTTAAAAGTTGGTTTGTGTGTGTCCAGAACGTGATATTGTAAGACTTAGAAAAAAATAATTTGCAAAAGCATTTAAAACTCTTTAGTGATAACAAAGCTTATGTCCTGCTGATGGTTGATGGAATCTGGCCAAGGCTCATTAAAGATTCTGTAATGAAACTCTGGAATGTACATGATATCCCACAAAAAAAACAAAGAAAGAAAGATGTGGGCTGCATGCATGAAAGTATAGATCAGGAATTGGAAAGCTATCGCATAAAATCATGGTAGTCAAACCACAAATTTTAGAAGATTATTTTAGAACACAGCCACAATCACATATGTATAGATTGTTTAAGAGTACAACCATGCTACAATAAGAAGGCCGCATCACTGCAATAGAGAGTGTTAAGTGTACCTATTACTAAACACAACGTTAGAAGCAAAGTTTATTAATGCCAGTCCTAGAGTGAGGACAATGCTGTAAGACTAGGTTTTAACATTGAAATGGAGCTGTACTAACTGCAGAAAAATGCCGCATCAAGATTAAGGAGCTATTCCTTAACAACCTGAGCTATGCAGGGACACAACTTTGCTGAAAGTGAAGAGAATTTGAAGTACTTACTGGTGAAGATGAAAGCTACACTGATGATTATACTTTGCATCTCAATGCAAAGAAACCACGGAAACCTCACAAGTGGGCCAGTAGGCAGTCTCAAAATAAATGGAGAAACAGCTTAATAAAGATGTTCATTTGCATTAAGTCAACTATCAACACTCATGGAGGCAACAATCAGGAGATCAAATGACACATTCTATTGAATAGATCTGCACACATCTTCTTTAAAGCATCAAAGAACAAGAGGTTATTTGAGTAGGAAGGTTGCCTGAGATTGGCTAGTTACTTGCAGTCTCCTCTGCATACACATGTGAAAACTAGACAATGAAGAAGAAAGACAGGAGAATAATTGATGCATACAAATTATGATCTTGACAAAAAATATTGAAAGTCCCCCTGGGCTACAAGAAGAGCAAGACTGTTAGGAAGAAAGCACAGCCAGAATAATGTTTAGGAGCAAGGGTGATAAGATATCGTCTCAGATATTTGGGCTCCTCAATAAGAGTTCCAACATCCCAAGTCTGGGGAGGACCCCAAACCCTATCAGACTTTCTTCCCTCACACCTTCTGCTGCTCTGCATCCGAGTTGCTCTGCTAGACGGGTTCTCTAGAGAAGCAAAACCGGGACACTAGTCATTCTCAGTATATATTTATACAGATAGAAGGACCTATAAGATAAGAAACAGCTAACTAATCTATAAAGCAGTACAAATGGCTCAGTGCAACTCACTTGTGTGAGCCAGCTACCAGACCGGCAGTCTTTGGAGTCTTGAGAGCTACCAGCAGTCCTCTGTAGAACAATCCAGGCTATCCAGCCACAAGCAGCAAACAGCAAAGCTGGTCACCCACAGTCAGCCAGATGACAGAGGTCCAGTGTTCCCAGCTCAAGAGATGTATCTCCCAGAGTTGTGGTGAAGCAGGGTTTGACGGATCCTCAGCTCGCAGCTCCACAGTCCACGATTAGGTGTCTCACGGGTAGTGTTGCTTGGAGGTTGATGCCCAGGATGAACAAGGCTGCCGGCTGGTCTGAAGATCCAAAAGCGAGAGAGAGAGGCAGAGCTTGCCTAGCTTTTTCTATCTCCGCCCTTCAATTGATCGCAGGTGTTCATTAGTCATGTGGTCACAACAGACCTACCTATCGTCTTTGGCCATACTGGCACAACAAGCCTACCTATCACAGTTGCCTTGGCAGCAATTCCCACTAACACCACAGCAAATGAAACAAAACCTGATTGGGACAAAGGGGCACTCCAGTGACTATGTAACTAACTGTCTGCAACAGGTAAAACAACAGCTCCTGAAAAATATCAAGGTACAAATGATATGCCATTTACATTTAGATATTCAATAATTGCAAAATGAGAATGAAGTAAGAAAATATGGACCATATTGAAGAAAGTGAGTTAAATTCAATTAATAGAAATATATGAAATATATAATCTATATTGTTGGAATTAGCAAAAACATAGTCTCAATCAGTTATGAAAATAATGTTTCAAGATTTAAAAGGTAATGCTACCATAATATATATATATATATATATATATACACAAAAATTTTCGTTAGCCGAATTATATTTATGAGAGGGACTTTTGAAAATCTGCAGGATAAACTTCCAATATTCAATGGTCAGAAAAACACCATGGGGGTAGCATAATAATAACAACAATAACAAAGTCAGTGACTTTGAAGGTAAAGCAATAAAAATTATCCAACCTGAAAGACTTATAAAGAGTGACAAAAATATGAAGAGAAACTAAGTAGCACATAAGAAATGATGAAATATTTTAACATTCATGAAATACAGATTCTAGAATAATAAAAAAAAAGTTATAGGGGCTTAGAATATTTGGAGAAAAGATTTTGGAAATTGGATTAAAATCTCATTTGTTAAAATTTGGAAAATATTCAAAAAATATAAAGAAAATCACAAGTTTTTAGTCTAAGAAAATCCAAAGATATGCATGCAACCTTTCATGTAGAAAGAAATAGGGAGCTGTTAGAATTTCAGTAAACATTTTGAGGGTTTTGTCTTTCGGTGCTCAATGTTTCTCTGTTTATTTCAATAAAATTAATAATGTTATTCTTAGAAGAAGAATTAAGAATTGGCTATTGAACTCTACAAAAAGAGTCTATATAGTAGGTAACTGATTATAATAATGAATAATTAATCTGGACATGTATGTCAAGAAAGAAAAACTTACATCTCTTCTCAAAAAGAGAGAAAATTATTTGTAGTTTGGAGAATTGGTGAAAGGATTGCGGGTTCTGAGCATAATATCTTTGGAATATAACACATCCCTTTCCCAAGAATCTCATGTGGGCACAGCAATCTTTAAAAACACTTGGCATGCATGGGAGCAAGTGTGGGGCAATTGGGAAGCAACAAGGAGTACCACCTGTCTGGTAAGTTTGTCCTTCAAGGAGCTTCTAAATAAAATTCTCTTGTGGTGCCATACAAAATAAATCTTTCACTTGGTAAGACAAGAACCCAAATTGTTGTAACATATCTAGCAAGTCATCCCAGTAGAAAGAGGCACCGGTCCAAGAAAGTGCCACACATCACCATGGTGGGATTACACTGGAGTCTTACCTAGACAAGAAGATAGCAGCATCTAGAACCCCTTGCACCTTCCCAAGCTACATGATTGTAATCTGGCCATATTTTAGAGGTGAAATACAGCTGTTACAGAATTTTTCCCCAACTTTTTGTTAAGTCTTTTGGTCTATTTTCTGAGATTTGGGGTCTTCCCTAGGCAGGCCATTGATCAGATATGGTTAGGGTGAAGCTATTTTGTTTCTGCAAGACTGCTTTTCTTAAGCATTTCTCAAACTTGACCTTGAAAATCAGGTTGTTGTTTCCTTAAAATTGTTCTGGAGTTTAAAGATCTTCTTGTGTTTTTCTGTATATGAATTCTAGAGCAGGTAAATCTGCAGAGACAGTATCTGGAATAATGGTTTCTTGAGAGTATGTCAGGGTAGATTTGGGGGAAATGGGAAGCTAATAACAATGAGCACAAGAAAGAGGAATATGTTATAAAATTGATTGTGGTAATGATTGTACAACTTTTCTTGATATGATTGAACTATTGAATTGTATGACATATGAATTTTGTCATAATTTTTTTGACAGAGAATTAAATGAAATACAATTTCCTAACACCTCCTCCATAAAAAATTTTAAAAAGATGGTGTGATTCTGAAGTGAAAAAAGGATATTGAATTTGACAGTATTAAATGAATTTAGTAGACTATAAGCCTGGGTATAGAGAAAAGCAGGCAGTGAGTCTGGGCTGTTAATTTCTGAAAAAAGGCAGGCTCACCCCTTTACCACCAGAATGGAACATGTGGATCCACCATTACAAGACAGTTATAAGCCTCTGTTTTTTATGTCCTTTTCACTTTAGGAAGATTATACAAATTCTTCTGTTCTCTATTAATAAATTATGCTACATATTTTCAATAGGATGGTCCCTCTAAAGAGTTCTGTATTTAATTTAATAAGTATAAGTAAAACAAATTGTCAAAAATATATTTTACTTCTAGATGATATTAGATGAAGTATATATGGATATGTTTTCTTTCCTTAAGAGTTCAATTTTGATTTTAGAATATGTGCATGCTTATGAATCAGACTGTTATAATATTAAAGTAATATAAGGAACAAATAGTTATTATTTTTCTTTTTCTTTTCATTGGTAAGCTATAGTTATGAGTAATTTTCATATGATTCATTAGGGAATGGGAGGCTCAAAAATTATAATGAATTATAGTTAACCTCCTGAGTCATTCTGAATTCAGAATCCATCACACTTTTGTAATATGAAATGTCATACTACAACCTCCAAAATAAACAACCTCCTTGAAACTTAGATTTATTTAACTCTTAAATATGTTAATTGCATCTGACTGATGAATCGGTTCAATTTTTATGTAAATATTTCACATACCACCTGAAAAACTTAAAACTTATTTCCAACCATAATTATTATAGTTATTCATATCTTCAGGTAAGATATTAAAACTATAAAGATCTGTTTATGAATATATTTCATTTTCATTGACATTAGTCACTTCCATGATTTTTTTTCTTCCTGCCACTTTCATGATTTTTTAAGCCTAAATTTCCCTCCTCTTTTCCTAATTTCCTTGACTAACCCACCTTTATTTTAAATAATCAAGGACTTTCATTTTCTATATTTAGAAATGGTTTTTATGTAGGAGGACAATTGAGCTGCAATTCTTATAGCTACATGTTTCACTATTGTGAATGAAACAATATATTTAGTATTCTGATATTCTGGGTCAATGACCTAGCTCTGTTCTTCTCATCTAAATTTAGCTCTTTCTATCCAAATCAGCTCCAAAAGTGCAATTTTTCTTTCATTGTAGGCATTGCTAACTGTTTCATTTGATTCTCAAAATTGTATTTATCTTGGGTTTTTCTAGATCTCCTAAATGCAGTTGGCTAATTTTAGGACTGTACTGGAAGGCTTAAATATGTTTTTCCTAAATTTACCCTGGCAGCAAATTTTCTTGAATAATAGATTTTAGTACTCCTACTCTATTATCTGGTTATAACTACTTTTACAATGTTGTATTCATAGAAATGTCTTTACATTTTAAACCTGTTATATAAAGTTTCCAAAAAGTGATACAAATATGCACTATTCCTAGTTTCTAGATGAAATCTACCTTAAATGCCCTAGACATTCTAGCTTTTTTATACTTTAAGTTTTAACAAGAAATTTTTCTTAAATAATTTGAATTTCTATCGGAATTAACCTTTGTGTTTGTGATTTTGAAGATATTTCATATTAAATTAAATTTTAAATGGTCTTTTAATGTTGCACATGTATACTGGATTCTATAATCAGTTCATTTTCCTACTAGCAGTCATAAATGTCTCCTCTCTCCATTTTGTCTTCTCTTTTTCCTTGGGACAAATTATCAAATACATTTTAACAGCACTCTTAGAGAAATATTTGAATGAGAGAATTGAATAGCAAAGTCAAAATAGATACTCAGATTATTAAGTTGAGCTATTAGAAAAGATATAAACACTTCCATTTCATTAATTAATTCATTATTAGCTATCTACAAAAATGATAGCAAATAAAATTATAAAATGATCTTACACCTTATGATCTCCCAACTATATCATAGTCTTGAAAACCATGTGGAACAGATCTACCTCTAATATATGGAATTGCCACAAGCAGGAATCACGTCTATGGCAATTAGCACTAGCAAGAGCAATATAATAAAAATAGTGACATAAAGAGGTCAGATGAAAGCAAATGGAGGGTTGGACTCTCAATTGTCAGGTGCATGTTGAATATCATTTTCATTTTAAAGTATGTAAGTATAATGGTAATTAAAATGACTAACCCATCCACTGTTATCAAGTTGGTTGTAATGCATGTCAACTCTATAGGATGAAATAGATTTGGTCTTTAGATTTTTTGAGATGGTAAATCTTTATGGGAACCAATGACCTCTTTTTTCTCCTGTGGAACAACTGACAGCTTTGAGCTTTGCCCTGTAATGAACTTCCTAGTGTTTAACTCAATATGCCACAAGAGAGACTATAAAATAGATACTAAAACTATTTGTTATTAAAATTTTCACAGGTAAACCAAGAAGAACTACCAGGGATAAAACGTGATGGATACACAGTTGCTAATATTTGCCAGCACTGACATTGTGGTTAGTGGAAGAAAGGATAGATTAACTGCCATCATAGCACAGACATGCACACACACAAACATGTACACAAACATATATGCATATAAAACTCACAGATACTTAAAATACTATGGTTATACATACATGCAAAATAGTAAAATGGTAGCACTGAATATAAAGCAAGGTGTTCATCAGAATAGTTCAGAGCCTGTAAATAGAGTCAAAAAGACAATATGTAGGAAAACTACATGTAACTACAGTAGCATACAATTATAATAAAATGAAAACTTTTGTACATCAAAAGTTACACAACAATGCTAATGATTCAGGAAAGATATTTTCTGAATATATAAACATTCTAAAGATAAGACACCACATAAACTCTCTAAATTAAAAAAATTATGAAAAAAATCACAGAATCTTTTAACATGAGCATGACAGAAATGCAACTGTAAGCCTCCAAGAGATTACTATGTTGTGTTTATTTATGCTCTTTCAAAAATACTAGAATAGCAAAACTATTGCTATTGAATGTCAGAAAATATAGTTAAAATATATTGAAATGTGGAATTATCATTTTTGGCAAATCCTCCATTTATATAACATACACTTTGTGGTGGTGTTTCTATCTCATTAACACTTCTAGAAGAATTTTGTCTTAAATTTATAGTGTGAACACAATAGTTTTGATATTACACTGCAATGTAAAGAAAATTATAATACTCATATATATATACCAATAGATAAAATGATAAAAGGAATAAGTTACAAGTATTTCATCTTACTTGACTCAACAGTCAACGCTCATGGAAGCAGAAATCAAAGGATTAAGTTAAATACTGCATTGGGAAAATCTAGTGCAAAGACATCTTTAAAGTGTTAAAGAGTAGAGATGTCAATTTTAAGGTAAAGATATATGTGTCCCCAAATATTTCCAGATGCATATTCATTAATGCATATGCATATTAAAGCTGAACATTGAATAAAGAAAAATGTAGGATAATTAATGCTAAATTATGGTACATTTTATTATTTCTACACATCTCTTGTTTTTTTTACTACAGCTAGTAATTTATTTTTCTGGGATCTTGTCCACCACAGATACCTGATACTATCTAATTTAAAACCAATTTTGGGAGACCTATAATAAGGAGGTACCCATGAACATTTTGTTGTCAAATTATGTAACAAATTGTCAGTTATAGAATGAGCTATATCACCTAAAATGTAGGTAATATAAACTCTAAAATATATTAGAGTTTTAACCACTGTGCCTCTTTATAAAATTCTATTTGGAAATAGGGTTGTGTGTATGTGTGTATATGTTTCCGTGTGTGTGTGTGGGTGTGTGGGTGTGTGTTTATTTGGTTGGATAAATTAGTGTGTTTTTTTTTTCCTTTTTAATCTGAGTAGGGCTTTCAAAACCTGATCGATTCTGAGTGAAGAGACAGAGAACACAGACAGGGTGAAGATAGATGCCACATGAAGAGCTCACAAGACTCAAGAACACTGTGCCAACAGAAACTGAGAGAAATCTTCTCATAGGAGGTAGGAGATGGGGGAGAGAGAAATTCTTTCTCTACAGTTGTTGCTCTGAGTTGAATTTCTATCCTTCTATGCTCACAGAAGATAAATTTCCACTATTTAAAGTCTGCACTTATCAGTGTCTCTTCAAAATGACATGGTGCCCTCTGGTAGTCTGTTCCATGATTTTGGCAGTAGATTACCAAATCTTTGGTGTGACGATCTGTCAGACAGCTGATTTGAAGGCTAGTAGTTCAACCTATAATTGAGAGCACCACAAGGACTCTTTATGTAAAAGGACAAATGGACTTACATCTGAGCCATTGATGGTCACTATGAATTGGAAGCCAACTGGATGACACCTAACGAAAACCACAAGGGCTTATTTTAGATGGCATAGTCATCTGAATGAGTATTACTGCTTTGCTTGCTTACAGAAGAGACAAGTGGTTTATCGGTCACTGAGGCTGGACAGGGTTCCAGCTGAGTTGAACTTGGGGTCAGAATTAGTTCACTTGAAATCATCTGCTTTTATAAAATGTATACTTGGGAGACTTTCAAGCAAACTAGACTTTTTGTCTTGTTTTTCCAGAATGCCGTTGCAACATTTGTTTCTGGGCTTCAAAGAGTTTATATGAACAGTTTCTGCCCCATGGGAGCAATGCCTGTCCCATTCAGATTCCAGTTTTGCAAATGTATTTATTTAGAGATTTACTTAACTTGTATAATTTTGTCCTCCACATCCAGGAGAACCTACAAGCCATGATTACTTTTTAGTCTCAGCAAAATCATTCTTCAATCAAAGGACTAGGCCTGATTTTTAAGACTCAATTGTAAATGATTTTTCTCCATGTCAATTAGCCTTTCCCTTTGACGCTTCTTAACCTCAAAAGTCATTTAAGAAAATGTCTTCTGAAGAAAATCTAGTGTTTAAGGTTTTTAACTTTCCAAAATTTGTCACACCAGCCCTTGGAATCAAATGAAATATTTCCTATCAATTTTTCCCACTGGAACCTTTCTTTGGTCAAAGCCTAATCTTTAGTTCCCAGTTTATGCTTTCTCATAATTAAAAATCCACATATGGAAAGTGTATGGAATTTTCAATTATCTTCTCAAATGATGCTAACTCTGCAATCTTAGTTAATCCACTGTTGTTCCTTGTTCCCATGAATACTTCATGCTTTAATTACATTATTTTAGTATTTATTTGTTGTTTTTCCAGTTGTCTTTGTTTTTCTAATAACCACAAGTCTCTGTGTATTATGTTATAAAGTTTTAATGACATATACTTCATTTATTATATGATTTAATAGTTCAATCATATTAAGAGGAATTGTACAATCAGGACCACAATCAATTTCAGAACTTTTTTCTAGCACTTATTGTTGTTCATTACATAATTTATGCTGTCCTACCTACCATGGCTCTGGGTATTTATTAATATAGACACTGTTTCTACACATTTATCTATTCCATATTTCATATACAGAAAAGAATACAAAACAGAAATGGGAAGCAAGCAAATGAACAGTGAAACCAACAACAATGACTAGATAAAACACATAAAACTTTTAACTGAAAAGAAAGCAAAGAAAATTGAAGGTGCAATGAGTTTTAAATGGGTCAAAAAGGAGAACAAATGATACTTATTACATTTTAATCTAACTACTTCTGCCATAATCAACTTTTCTGTGTTCTTTGTCAGATAACAAGCATATTCTCAAGAGACTTAACCCATTAGAGGAAGTTGCAAGTAGATTTTTTATTCTACTGTCATCCATAGACTTAGATAAACTGAGTATTCACAATTTAAGCTATGATCCATTTCCTTGATCAGATTAAAACACTTTTGATCTACTTTATATCTAGCCTTTGGTGACCCAGGCCAGCTGGGTAACATCATGATGAGCAGAAAAAATACTGAAGTTGTCAAGGATTTTATCTTACATGGGTTGAAAATCGATGCTCGTGGAATAGGCAGTCTAGATCAAATGACATATTGCATAGGGTAAATCTGCTGCACAAGATGCTTTAAAGTATTGAAAAGATGTGAGATTGGGCTGAACCCAGGTGGCAAAAGTGGTTCAGTGCAGGACTGCAGCCCGCGGGCTTGTCGGTTCAAATTCAGCGTCTGCTCTCAGAAGCAGCACTGGGTAGCGCCCATGTACACCAGAGGCAGTGATGCCCACCCCCCCACTCCACCCTTCAAAAAAAATGAAAATGTATGAGATTACTTTGAGGACTAAGGTATGCCTGATTCAAGCCATAATATTTTCAATTGTCTCATGTGCATATGAAATTTGATCATTCTGGAGGAAGACTGAAGAAGAGTCAATACATTTAAATTATGGTGCTGGAAAAGCATATTGGAATTACTACGAACTGCGAAAATAACTAGAAAATCTGTCTAGGAAGACCTATGGCCAGAATGCTCCTTAGAAGCAAGAGGACAAGACTTCATCTCACTTACTTAGGACTTACTGTATTAAGAGACCAGACCCTGGAGAAGGACATCATGCTTACTAAAGTAGAGGGCAGTTGTGGCTGTTACATAATCTATCAACTGATGAAGGCGTGAGGCCTAATTTGTAAATCAGGTCACAACCAATAAAATGTCTGTGTGAAGCCTTCTCTTGACAATTCTGGGAACTTCTGTCTTCCTCCCTGGAGTTGGGACACATGGACACTCTTTGCTTTGTCTTCCTGTTGACAATTCAGAAGGAGCTGGGCTGATGGAGTCAGAGCCCTAGAGATGGTGGAACCATTAGGTAACCCACACCAGTGTTAAGATGTGTTCACTGCCACTGGATCCATAAGATATTCCACCCACAAGCCTGTGATAGTCCTATGTTCTGCATCATTTAAATGTTTCATAAGTCTGAAGAGGAATTTATGGACTGGAATTGAAAATATGGGCTAATATCTGATGTTTGGACTTGATCTGGACCTGCATGAATTATTAGTACACAATTTTTCTTTATATAAAGACCTTTCATATACAAATGAGTGTCAATGAATTTATATCTTTAGTCAACCTGGACTAACACAGAAGTGAAAAAGAGGAAGGCCTAATAGGAAACTTTCAGATTTCGCCAAAAGAATGAAAGAGGCAGAGAACAGGATGAGTGACCTAGAGGACTTACAAGTAGAAATTAATAAACAGGAGAAAAAATCTAGCAAGTCTATGAGAGAAGCTGAAGAAAACATTAGATTTCTGTCTGACAGTATGAAAAGAAATAACATTAGAATTTTTGATCTACCAGAGGACAGAGAATCAAGGAAACCAATATCCAAAAGCTTGGAGGAAAACTTCCCTGGCTTAATGAAGAAAAACCAGTCAATTCAGGAGACCGAAAGAATGTCAGCTAGAGTGAACCCCAAGAAGAAAACATCAAGACATATAGTTGTTGGACTATCCAATTACAAGGAAAAGGAGAAAATTAAAAGAGCAGCTAGGGAAAAAGATGCAATCACATATAAAGGCAAACAGATAAGAATATGCCCAAATCTATCAATGGAATCAATGAAAAAATGGAGAGAATGGAGCGGCATATTCCAAAAATTGTAGGAAAACCATGCAAACCCAAGAATACTCTATCCAGCCAAATCATCTATCAAAATTGATGGAGAAGTGAGAGACTTTCCAGACAAGGAAAATCTCAAAGAATATGCTAAAAGGAACCCAACCCTACAAAAGATCTTCACCCACCTATCAGAGGGCAGAAGAAGAGCAAGCACCAAATACAGACTGGAAACTGACACACAGAACAATGTTACCCAGAAACCATCAGAGAGATAATATCCCCCAAGTTAGCTCTGGCTCAACGATGGAAGAAAGGCAAGAATGAACCATAAACAGACATGGACACAACTCATGGAGATAGAAAAACATTCAAGACAAGAGCGATAAAATGAAAACACAGAGTGCACAGATAGATATAATATCCCTGAATATCAAAGGACTGAATTCAGGTCTTAAGAGACAGAGATTAATTGACTGGGTTCAAAAATACAACACCTCAATCTTCTGCCTATAACAGACACATCTCAAGATCACAGAAAAAAAATATATTGAGAATCAAAGGCTGGAGAAAAACATACCAGTCAAACAGCAATTCAAAAAGATCAGGGATAGCAATCCTAATCTCAGATGAAATTGATTTCAAAGGGCAAGCCATCAAGAGACATAAAGAGGGACACTCAGGGAAGAGTAGACAATGCTCAAGGGAAGAGTAGACAATGATCCAATAAGCATTGTAAACATATATTCCCTGAATGAGAGACCCGCTGAATACATAAACCAAATACTCCCAAAGATGAAAAAAAAATTGCAGCCTCAACAATTATAGTGGGTGACTTCAACACATCACTCTGTGAGAAAGACAGATCACAGGGAAAGAAACTCAACAAGGAGGCTAGACATCAAAATTCTATAATTAGATAATTTAATTTGGTAGATATCTGCAGAGTTTTTCACCCAAATAAAAAATAAGTCACATTCTTTTCATCCCCACATGGAACCTATTTGAAAATAGACCACCTGCTGGAATGTAAGGCAAATCTACAAAAATTTAAGCACATTGATATTATACACAACTCTCTCAGACCACTGTGACATAAGGCTGGAAATTAACAAAAAGAAGATGAAAAAATAGAAAAAAATAATTGGAGAATGAATAATTCTCTACTGGAAAAGAACTACATCCTGGCCCAGATCAGAGATGAAATCAAAAAGTTTATACAAACCAAAGAGAATGAAGAAAACTTACCAAAACTTTTGGGACAGAGCAAAGGCAGTCTTCAAAGAAATGTTCATAGTAATACATGCACACCTGTAAAAGGAAGAGTGCCTCATAACTGATATGTTGGCACAGAATTTACAATGACTAGAGCAGAGTCAGCAGGACAATCCCACTAATAGGAAAAGAAAAGAGATAATAAAAATCAAGACTGAGATTCTGGAGAAGGAAAAAAAGAAAACAATGGAAAAAATTAATACTGCTAAATGTTGGTCCTTTGAAAGACCTTACAAAATTGACAAACTGCTGGCAGGCTTGACCAAAGAAAGGAAAGACAAAATTTCAAGAGCAAGAATCAGTGATGAAAGAGGGGGCATTATAATTGACCCTAATGATATCAAAAGGATAATTACACAGCATTACAAATGTCTGCAATATAATGAATGCAACAACTTGGAAGACATGGACAAATTCTTGAAAAACAATTTATCCTTAAAAATTTTTCCCAGTGGACAACAAGAATCTTAACACATCCATAACAATAGAACAAATAGACAAGATTATCAAGGGATTACAAACAAAAAAAAATCACCTGGACCAAATGACTTTACACTAGAATTCTATCAAGCATTCAGAGAAGGAATGACACCAATTCTACATGTGCTCTTCCAAAGCATAGGAAAAGATGGCAAACCCCCACACTCCATGTATGAAGTTAGTGTAATACTGATACAAAAACCAAGCAAGGATCCCACAAGATTGAGGACTACAGAACCATATCCCTAAGGAATATTGATGCAAAAAAAAAACTCCTTAGTAAAATACTGGTCAGTAGAATATAAAAGTATATAAAACAAAAAATTCACCATGATTAAGTGGGGTTCATACTTGGGATGCAGGGGTGATAAAAAATATGAAAAACCATTAGTATTATTCACCACATTGACAAGAAAAACTCTAAGAAACATGTGATAATATCAATAGATGCAGTAAAAGCATTTGACAACATCCAACACCAATTCCTGTTTAAGACACACTCAAAAAGATAGGAATAGAAGGAAAATTCCTCAAGACAATACACGCTATATATGAAAAAAAACAACTGCCAATGTCATAGTCAATGGAGAAAAGACAAACAAAATCCCACTGAAAAAGGGGACCAAATAAAGATGACCCTTGTCTCCACTCTTATTCAATATTGTACTGGAGGTTTTAGCTAACAGCCTAAGGCAAAGAAAAGACATCAAAGGTATTGACCTGGGGAAGGAAGAGGTGAAATTATCTTGATTTGAAGATGACATGATTTTATATATGGAAGACTCCAAAAGTTCCACAAGGGGAGTACTAGAAACAATAGAGGAGTGTGACAGAGTGGTGAGAGACAAGATCAACACTCCGAAATTGATTGGACTGTGATATACATCAGATAAAACCAAGGAAGAGGAAACTAAAAAAATATGCACCCTTCACAATTGCCAAGCACAAATTGAAATATCTAGGAAGATACCTGACTAAAAGAACATCTATATGGTGAACATCTATATGGTGAACATCTATACGGTGAAAATTACAGAACACTATTACAAGAGGCCAAGAATGACTTCAAAAAATGGACAAATATCCCATGTTCCTGGATCCAAAGCCTCAATATAGTAAAGATGACAGTTCTACCCAAGGCTCTACATAAGTTTATTGCAATCCTGATACAATTACCCTCATCCTTCTTCGAAGAAATGGAAAAATATGATGACTAACTTTATATGGAGAGGGAAGAAGCCCAAAATTATCAGAGAACTCTTCAAGGAGAAGAACACTATGGGAAGGCTTTCTTTACCAAACTTCAGCACATACTATACAGCCACAGTGGCCAAAACAGTATAGTATTGGCATAAGGACAGATACTCAGACCAATGAAAAGAACTGAAAATTCAGAAATAACACCATCAACCTACAGACAACTGATCTTTGATAAGTGTCTAAATATATCAAATGGGAAAGAGATGCCCTTTTCAACATATGGTGTTGGAAAAAATAGATATCTACCTGTAGAAAAATGAAGCAAGACCCTTACCTCACTCCATGCACTAGAATAAACTCAAGGTTGATCACAGATCTTGAAGTAAAACCCCAAACTATTAAAGCTGTCAATGAAGGAATTGGGACCAACCTGAGAACACTGGGACAGGCATTACATAGGCTATCAAAAATAGGGAAGGACATGAACACAGAGGAAGGACAAATAGACAAGTGGGACATAGTGAAGAAAAAAAATACCTGTGTACATTGAAAGAATTCACCAAGAAAGTAATGAGAGCTAACAGACTGACATCTTTAGCAATGATAAATCGGATAAATGCCTTTTTTATTAAAATCTATAATACCCTGATAGCTTCCAAAAAGAGCAAACTAACTGTGCACTAAGGAGGTGACCAAAGGAATGAAATAGAAGTTTCACAGAAGCAGAAATCACAATGACGAATAAATATATGAGAAAATGTTCCCAATCATTAGCCATAAGGGAAATGAAAAGTAAAACAAGGAGGTACCACCGAACACCATCAAGGATAACCCAATTCAAAAAATTAGAAAACAACATGTGTTGTAGAGGCTGTGGGGAGATAGCAACTCTTATCCACTTCTGGTTGACCAGTAGGTATGTATAGCCACTATGGAAATCAATTTGGAGATATCTAAAACAGATGGAAATTGAGCTACCATATGACCCAGCAATCCCTCTACTGGGCATATACCCAGATGAGGCAAGCAATAACCCACGACCAGACATCTGTGCCCCAATGTTCATCACAGCACAGTTAACAATCTCAAGGAGTTGGAAGCAATCCAAATTTCCATCAACTGATGATTAAAAAGCTGTGGTACATACATAAAATGGAGTGCTATGCCTCGCTGAAAAGTAGTGATGAACACATGAAGCACATCTGCACTTGGGAAGAACTGGAGGAAATTATGCTAAGTGAAGTTAGCCAAGCACAAAAGGACAGGCACAATATGAGTCCGCTGAGGTAAGCTTAATAATAATTTTTAAAATGCAAAAGGGGCATCTGGAAAAATCTACAGGATACAGAAATTCCTGAGGGAAGGGCCAGATAGTACAGCTGGGGCCAGACCAAATCCAGATCTACATATGGTAGCCAAGTAGGGGGGGGCACTTGTAAGGGGGCTCTCAGATGGAATTAAGTAGAGGGAATGGGGAATAATCCACCCAAGGGGAGTATATTTTATATATCTCCACAGGAAAAGAGGAACCAAACGTAAATCCAGTGTTCCCAGATGTGAATGCAGCATGACACAATGGAGCGGACAACCAGTGTAGAGGTCTGAGGGCCCAACCGCAATCCCAACTACTGGGCAGCTGCCTCTCCCCCAGGGATTTTACCTTGGAGATCAGCACTAAAGCTGCAGCTTGAGGAGAGAGATGCCTGAGCAGAGCACATGAGAACAAATGAAGGGGGAGGAAGAGAGAATGGAGTACATCCTGGCCCACCAAGCCTTCAGGATGATATTCCCACTCATAATAGTCGATGCAGAAAGAGGACCACATGGCCGGCCCCAATATGTAATACAGCTACTCTTGCTGACCCAAGGCCGTTCGGGATCACCAATGGAGAAACAGAGTCAGGATTAAACCCTGTCTGTCCCAACCACACAGTGACAAAAACTAAGGATGTACAATAGATCATGGAGCTTCAGATGGAGCACTAAGGATATACTTTGGGGCCAGGGTGTGTCACCTCATCTGACTCAACCGGAAGACACTCCTGGAGGTCAGCGAACACACTTTAAACTATTTGCAGGTTTTTGTATTGTTATTATCTCTGTATTTTTGCATGTAGGTGTATATGTTGAACATGGGTTGTTTTTTTTTTTTTTTTGCTTGATGTTTTCATTTCTTTGGCTACTTCATTTTGTTTACTCCCCTTTTTTGTGCATGTTGTTTTCTCTGCAGGTCTATCTGGATGGGGTAGGCTAGATGGGTGGGCTGGGGGTGGGGACAACGGGGGTGATGGTTCTAGGGTGGACATGGCAGGGGAGTGATGACTGGCCCAGGAATGGGAGGGGGGTTAGTGGTTCAGGGTCAGTGGTGGGGTGGGTGTGGGAGGTTCGATAGGGATTGCTTAAGATTAATGTAACAGAGAGAAAATATTGAAACCCAAATGAAGGTTGAGCATGATGGTGGGATGGGAGGAGGTATAGGGAAATAGGGAAAAGAACTGGGGAGTAAGGGACATTTATAGAGGTTTATATGCAGGCATGTACATAGGTGCATATATTTATATGTGAAAATGGTTATATATAGTTAGTATTAGGACAATAGATAGCATTGGACCTCCACTCAAGTACTTCCTTAATGCAAGAACATTTTGTTCTATTAACTTGGCAATCCACGATGCTCACTTTCCCAACCCAAATACTGAAAACAAATATGTGCATAAGCAAAGGTGGTGAAGAAAGCTGATGGTGCCTGGCTATCAAAAGATATAGTGTCTGGGGTATTAAAGGTTTCAAAATAAACAAGGGGCCATCTAGCTCAGAAGCAACAAAGCCCACATGGAAGAAGCACACCAGCGTGTGGGACCAAGAGATGCCAAAGTGATTAATTAGCAGGTTTTAAAAACAAATAATCATAACATTATATGTTCACTTTCCTGATATGATTGCTGATGACAAATATATGCATAAGCACATGTGGTGAAGAAAGCTGATGGTGCTTGGCTATCAAAAGATAGTGTATGGGGTCTTAAAGGCTTGAAGCCTTTGCGAAGAAAAGGTGTCAAAAGGATCTGGAATTAAACATCAAAGAACTAGAAATTATATCATCATAAATGAGGGAGAGTTCAGATTGGGGACCTAAAACCCATCAATAAATGAAGTGACATCCTGTTACAGAGGGGTAGCAGCAAGGAGACTGGCAGTGAGCCGGTCAAGGTACAGTGTAGTAGCAATGAAATGTGCAACTTTCCTCGGGTTCTCAAATGCTTCCTCTCACCATTCATGATCCTAATTCTACCAGACAGATTCAGCTAGACCAGGGGATGTACACTGGAGTCAGAAACATGAGGAATTTAGGATAGAGAATCCCTAAGGACTAGTGGGGGGAGTGGTGATACTGGGATGGTGGAGGGATGGTGGAGTAGAAAGGGGAAACTAATTTCAGGGATCTATATGTGACCACCTCTCTGGGTTGTGGACAATGGGTAGTGGTGAGGTGACATATTGAACAGTGTATGATATGAAGAGGTAATAATAATTTGCAAATTATTAGGTGTTCCTGGGGGAGAGGGGAACAGAAATATGCGGAGCTAGAATTAAACAAAAGAACTAGAGGAAAGGGGAAAAGAGCAACTTATGCTGGCGGCTCAAGTAGAAAATATTTGGAAATGAATGTGGCAACATGTGTACAAATATACTTAATACAAATGATGTATTGAATGTTATAAGAGCTGTAAGAACCCCAATAAAATCTATGTTTAAAAAAAGGAGGAAGGCCCTCACCAAGACTGATTGACGCAGAGCTGAAACAATCAGCTCAAGTATAAGAACAATTGTGAGGATAGCATAATACCAGATTGTGTGTTCTGCTGTTATACTTAGGGTTGCTAGGAATTAGAATGATTTGACCGCACCTGACAACAGCAATAATATCTAATGATATCTTCCCTCTTGAGTGTGAGCAGACATTCATCAAAGCATATAAGTCAGCCACTCATGCCTTTATCTCACCCTGCTTTGCATAGCAAATATCTCAACTGTTCATTGCAAGTCTCTGTTAAACTATTGCTCCAACGGTGGCACATCACCATGTGCAATAATAGGTTGCTTTTTGTTTCATTGCTGCACCTTTTGATCAGTAAAATATATTCTCATGTCTCAGAAGATATAAATTGGTGGCCCAAATTGATAAAGTTTCTTTCATTAAAATCCCTTAATGGTGTCTTTAGCTCCTGCAGGTGTTACTAGTTATGCCAAGCTGTTCTGGTGTGTAAATGGTAGATACAATCAATTTTCCAATTACTTGCAGGCCCGTCCCCCTGGGTAACCTGGCTCATAGCCACTGCAATCATTGTCTTTTGGGGGCACTTGGTGCATTTGACGGTTCAAGACATATGGGTCTGGATTCAGCCACTCTCTGCATTGCTACAGGATCTCTATGCTCAATCATTTCATGGATACAATTGGCTACACCAATGGAATGTACCACATATCAATGTATTTATTCCAATGCCCTGCTGATCCAGCAGGGATGTTCCTCTCTTGGGCATTAACATGTGTACTCTTATAGGCCCTTTACCATCCCATTATACTTTACCTAGGTCTTGTTCCATACAGTTTTTTCCACTAACAGACCAATTTTCTACTGTCCATTTTCCTGAACAGAGATCCAGGCCATAGTATACCACTCATGAATAATGAAAATCCAAACATATGGATTCTCATTATTTTCAATTCTTCCATCTCAGCTAGCAAAAAACAATCAATTCAACCCATTGAGCTGATCTGTTCTTGCCTTCTAAAGTTAAGATCTTTCCATCTGTTGCTTTTAATGCAACAGCTTTCCACATCACATTTTGTCCTTGTTCCCTGGAACCAAGACCTCTTCTGCTGCTAAACAGAACATTTTTTTTTAGTTCACTGTCCATGTGACAACAGGCTCTGACAGCTTTTCATGTGGTTCCACGTTAGGACTTTTACAAAATGAGGTTATCTGTTTATGGATATGATGATAAAAGCTACCTTGTGCTGCACGAATAGCTTGCTTCTGTGGAATCATTTCCAATATTTGTGTATGTGTGCAATTATTGTAGCCACCAACTTCATTATTTGAGTTTTTCTCTGACATCACTCAAGACATTGAGGATATCTGAATCTCAAAATGATCTATGTCCTTCTGACATTAAGGCAATCTCAATCTATGTATAAGGAACCATAATGATATAAAGGTTTACACATTGAAAAACTAACCACAAGATCAGATGTTTGAACCAAGCAGCTGCTTCAAAGAAGAAAGATGAGCTTTAGAGAACAGCTATAGAGAACAGTTCAACTCCATTCTATAGGGCTGCTATGAGTCATAATAAATGTAATTACCTTTGTGTTTTATCCAAATATCTAAAAAGGAAAGCTGTTATACAGTTAATAGCACCTGTTGTACTACTCTGTAAACTTTTATCTTGATTAATGATCATTGCAATTATGAGAAAGAAGTGATGTATCCATCTTTCATCTGTCGAAAGAATGCTCAGGGACATTAACTAACTTGACCGAGGTTAAGCAGAGGGTAAACAGCTGGGATTTGAACCTAGATTTCAACAGTGCTAATTACAATTAACACATGATACTCCCTCTGGCTTCAATGGTTGATAGTTGTTCAAGGGTGATAAATACCTCTTTAATCTTTTAATAATATTCTGCTTTGTACAATTGTAGGACATTTACATTTTGTAATATATACATAAAATAAATTTCACACAATATTTTCAATAAAATGCTTAAATAAACAATACATGGATTAAAAAATTGTAACTCATAAAAAGTTCATTTAAGATCATGAACTTTTTCCAATATTAATTATTATAAAATTAGGTCAAAGTTAGAAGTAATTCCACTACTTCTGGATTCTGTTTTAGATTTTTCATCCCTTATGCATAGAAAGCATAGATGATTGCTCAATAATTATTTTGCTATTTCCTAAGATATAAGAGAAATCTTGGTAAATTTACACAGGTATTTCATTAAATATGGGAATCCGTAATAATAAAGGGACATTGGAAGAAATTATAGTGACTAAGAGAGCAATAAAATAGTGAAGGGTGATTAAGTGAAGGGATAAAAAGAAAGATATTTAAAAATCATCAGCATGTATAGTCTAAGTGAAGGGAAGGCAAACTCTTGAGCCTGAAGAGCCAATTCTGGCACTCCTAACAACTTTACAATTACTTAAGAGCCTTAAATATGTTTTTCCAAACAAATGAAATCACCATGATCTGAAATAATAACCTTCAAATGTTTTCAGTGATACTTCAGAGCCACATGTTCACACTGAAAGAGCCGCATATATGGTTCACAAACCACAGTTTGCTGATCACTGGGCTAAGTAAATAAAACACTAGGCCACATATACTTGTCTGTAATTTCCTGTCACATTTACTGGAATTTCAAATCCAAAGCAACTAGAAACATCTTCACTCTAGAACAATGGTTTCCTAATTTGCCTGTTGCACAATATGAGCACTCTGCTCATGGCATGGAGGTGGTGTCTGAACTCCTCTAACGGCACAAGGGAGAAGGAGAATTATCATCAGTATCAACCCCCAAATGGATTCGATGAGGCGGAAGTCAGATATATCTCAGCCATCCAGACTTTTTACCAGTTCCAGCTCGAGTAGCACTCTACATCTCTGCTCAAAAAACTCCCAGCTCACTCCGAAACTCATCGCGCCTCTGTTGGATGGGGTAGAACTGCCCTAGGAGTATCTGAGACCGTTACGAGAGTACCTGAGTCTTTATGAGAGTAGAAAGCCTTTGCTTTCTCCCCCGGAGCAGCTGGTGGTTTCGAGCTTCTGAGTATGTGGTTAACTACAGCGCAATGTATAACCACTACGTCAAGTTCTGTAATTCATTGGAATGACCACAGAGGACTCACAGATTATATTCGTAATTATGGAGCTTATTAGGGAAATCACAGTTTGTAGTTCAGGATCAGGCACACTAAGGAAACCATTCTTCAATCAGGAAAAGCTTGCAGCACCTTGGCAGATATTCTGCTCAGGTACGTGTCACAAAGCTCTTCTAGTTCAGCTGATCCACGTGCAGAGGCACCCTACTCACCTCTAAACCAGTTCAAAGGCACTGCACAGTAGCTGGATGGATTGAAAACCTAACTCCGCTAAGTGGCCAGGAGCTCTCCCCTCTGCCAGGAAGTTTCCTTCATGCAGTTGCTCAGTTTTCTCACTCCCTGAGCTAAGAAGTCTATACTCATCCTCATACCAGTCTCTTGATTCTGCTGCCTCTAATAAAGTTTTTGTAACCCCTCATATAATGACTCTATAGGACTGAGAAGAAATTTAAATCCTAGGAAGAAGGATGCCTAATGTTCTCTAGAGGAGAGCAGCTGACAGCTATGGACTGTTGATCGTGTGATTACACCATTACATGACCAGGACTGCATAAAGAGGGTAGCTAGAAGTGCCAAGTCTAGTAATTCACTCTACTGCAGGCATTAATACTAAAATTGTTCATGACCAAATTGAACTTTGTTCATTTTAACTGTACCAATTTGAATAAGAAAGAGAAATCCACTCCCTCTATGACAAAATTAGAACTCAATTATATTAAATATTTCATTTTTTTCTAATGATTCATGGAATATCATCTGTGTAATTAATATTTGTTAGCTAAGAAAATGATTGCTTCATTAGGATATCTGGCTTCCAGATATGTTGTTGTTAGTTACCAACACATAACTATTTCCTATCAATTTGTAGAAGGCAGCCTTTGCAGGTAAAAATTATTTACTAATCCTTGTTCTTTAAGTGTATAAACAATTTATGTTTAATTAAACTACTTATTTTGACCAAATATTACAGTAACTACTAATTCCTGTCTAAGGACTATGAAGAACCATATCTCCCATTCCTCATTTACTAGAAGAAACTATGTGTGTTGCTTTGTTTTTTTAGTTATGTGAGATTAATATTCTTTAGGAAATTTGGTGCAGCGATTGTAATGCAGGAAACCTAGTAATATAAACCAATCCCATTGGTCCCATTCCCATTTGACAGTTATTGTTTTATGGTTGCACACATGATCCATTTGTACTCCCTGGGATAATGTTCCCTTTAAAAATTTTAAAAATATATTTGTTTAATATTATTTTATGTGTTTTCTGGGGCTTGGTGTTTGGGATGTTTGGAATTACTACAGCAATCTTGATAGCATGGAAAGGGATGTGGCCAATAAAAGGAAGGAACAGAAGAGAAAGCGGATCTGAGCCATTGTCTTGTCGAAGATCTTCTGACCTATAAATTACTCTGGTGCTTGGTATCTTTGCACATCTTCTCATGAATGATCATTTACTTTTTTATTATGCAAGTGATTTTCAGCCAGTCATTATTTTCTGAAACATTGGTTCACACCTTTCCTATCTTTTTTTCACCTTCCCTATATTAACATAATTATTTTTTACTTCATTTTTGTGCAAAAATTTGAAGAGAATATTACTGTCATACAACACATGTTCCCTTTTCTTTGCTTTTACACTCACTGAAGCATTGATTTCATTTGTCGTGGAGCATATTTCCCCAAGGTTTAATGCTTCCAATAGATAATTTCAGCAAGGTTATTTAAATTTCCTTCAAGAGGACTAGATTTTAAAGAACTAAATATCCTGGTGTTTTCCATATGCATTGATTAAATGAGCAGTACCAAGGTGATGTTATTAAAAACAGCAAGAATTATAGCATGGACAGAAAGGCCAACAGTAGGGAGCACCACAAAATTAAAATTGCAGCTCATCCAAGCATTGCTGTCAAAATCCAGTGATTTCTGCCTCTTAGCTCCACTGTGCAAAAGTGAGAAGGCCAAGCTGAAAAATATTATTTCTTGAGTCTGGAGACCAAAAGAGGCACAGTAATTTTATGCTAGAAAAAAATCAGTTTAGTTCAGCGGGACTTGCATGCTACCTTCTGGGGATAGCTTGAGAGAAAGAGATCAAATAGCTAATTAAGGATATCCATCATTCCCATCCCCAAGCATATGTTTCAGGGAGAAACAGGAACTTATGATTTGGAATATTCAAACAGAAGGATGCCAAGAGTTTCGGCCTGGATACAAATATGTGTTGTGGCATTAATGTAAGATATGAAGAGGTAATAACTATTTGTAAGTTATTGGAAGTTCATGGGGAAATATGGGGAGTTGGAATTAAAAAATAAAGAACTAGAGGAAAGAGGGCAAAAGGAGCTTATGCTGGAGGGGTTCAAGTAGATAATTTAGATGAATGTGGCAAAATGTGTGCAAATATGCTTAATACGAATGATGTATTAAATGCTGCAAGGGCCCCCAATAAAATCTATATTTTAAAAAAAGAAGCTTTAAGACCATTTCAAAAATAATTGATCCCAGTATTTCATTTGCCCCACAAATAAGGGAAAATAAGGATTTTTATAATCAATACATTATGGAGGAATCTAAATAAATTTAAATTTAACATAAATCTAACCAAGAATTTCTGTCATATAAATCATAACATAATTTCTGATGTATGATAAGTGTACACTAGAAGTTATATAGCTAAAATGTAAAAATGTACATTCTCTAGATCAAATAGAAGATGGCTATTTCAGTCTCCTTAAATGAAGAATCTGTCTATGAATTTTAGTGCTGTAGAAGGATGTTGAAAGTACTATGGACTGCTAAAAGGACAGATAAATCTGCTTTGGAAGTACAGCCAGAGTGTTCCTGGGAGGCGAGGATGATGTGACTTTGTCTTGCTTATTTTGGACATAGTCAGGGGAAAGGAATCCGTCGACGAGCACTGTATTTGGTAAAGTGGAGGGGTGTCGAAGAAGAGGAAGGCCCTTAACTGGACTTGAGCTTTGGAACAATTTTGAGGGTAGTACAGGGCAGTGAGGTGCTTTTTTCTTCTGTGCATGGTTTTGTTTGGGGTCAGAACCAACTTCATGGCACTAGTAACAATTGAGCCATTAGCAATTACGTGTTCAAAGGAAGTAGTCTATGATTTGAGACTCTAAAAATTTTGCAAATGAGTAAAGGTAGTATCTAAAACAATGATCATCATCATTATATATATATATTTAAATTGTATGTATTTAATTGCTCACATTTCATAAGGTTGCAATTTCAAATGGGATTTATACTCACTGTATGATACCACTAATTTGGATTTAAAGGGTAAATGAAAAAAGCATATTATTTTAGAGACAATAAAATCTTCATCCTTATGTGCTTCCTACTTCTACCTTTTAACAAAGGAATGCAAGTTTCCATAAACGCCATCTCTTTAAAACTTATATATTGACTGTGTTGGCAATTATGCCTACTCTAAAAGAGAGTAGGCATTTTCTTTGTTAGCCTTGCAAGTTTTGACTCAGAAGCAAAATGAATCACTGGATTAAATATAATCTTAACCATCTTTTAAAGTATTTATTTTTATGGTAAATTGTTTCAAACTGTACAACGCAGTTAAAGAATGTTTGCATCCCACAGTGAGGTACAGTGTGTATAGTGCAGGGAAA
Organism: Nesogale talazaci; assembly: GCA_004026705.1. Lineage (NCBI taxonomy): Eukaryota > Metazoa > Chordata > Mammalia > Afrosoricida > Tenrecidae > Nesogale > Nesogale talazaci. The sequence goes on from PVJH01000875.1 coordinate 74,314, forward strand.
TGATACCTCTCTCCTATCTTTCTTCATTCTCCTCTTGATCTAGAACAAACAATTACATCAAGTGAGCAAGCTTGTTTATGAAGCTAATTTGCATTGGCTTCCAGGAGCCACAGTATGCTTTGTATCTTGGAAAATGAATAGAAGCTTTGCATGCAGGTCTTCTTTTCCTTGGCTGACTGCAAAGATCATAAACCAGCTGAACTACAGGAGAATCATGACAGCATTGCCAAGTGTTCCAAATTTAGGATCCATTAAACTCAGAGACTGAGTTCCCCATCACTACCAGTATCCAAACATAGAACAAATTGAATATTTCAGAATTAAATAAAGCATTGCATGAATGTCAGGTATACAAAAAATCTAGCTTTGTCTTTCTGACACCCATTTTTGTCCTTCTCTTTCTTGTTTTTGCTTTCCTTCGTTTTGCTTTCTTTATATACAATGTCTTTCATGTCATCCATGACTTGTCTGGTCTTCAGTCATTAGTTCTGTGTGGGTTAAATCTATTTTTGAAATAGTCTCTAAATCCAGTTGGAACATATTTAAGTCCCACACTACCTCTCTTGGACTGGCATAATTTTGTCAGCTTCAATTTGAGCTTGAATATAAGCAATTTATTGCATATTTCTTCATTTCCCTCTGTCAATGGAAAATAGTGAGTTTCTCCATCATCTCTTTCCACACATATAGTTCATTTGATTCTTGTGGATTTCATTTCTTGAGGAATATATACATATATATATGATCACTGTTTTTATCATTAGAAAATTGTATGTGCAATGAATACACCATTGACCTTACAAAATTATTTCATCCTATCTCTGATACTCTTTCTATCATGAAGGATGCTTTTTAAAATGTATGGTCATTCTTTGTTTGTTTCCATCTTTCAAATTCCAAACCCCAGTGATTGTAATTTCCTATTTTTGGCTGCTAACATTGTGGGCTAGGTGTTGCACTGCTAGCCCAAATATTAGACACTTAAAAGCACCAAACACTATTGTGGAGAAGGGTGATGCTATTTTCTCCAACAAAACTTGCAGATTGCAAAGCAGGGTTGGAAATATTCAGCCTATAGGCCCGATAGGTCACCTAAAGTCATCAATACTGGCAAACATCGAATGCCTCATCACAGAGAAGCAGTCCCAACCATCATATTAGTGGTGAGTTATTTTATCTATCTGACCAGCACACGTTTTTCTTCTTCGACTGTTTGCTTCAGACATTAAGATTGTCTAAAATAGCTTATTTGCATTAGAGGAAATGATTTGGAAGCAGACGGACAATCAAGTTTTAACACTTTGAGCTTTAGGCTCTTGGGAGTTTTGTATTTTGCCGATTTGCATGTAATGAGGATTTACTTTTGGAAAACCTCATGTTGCCAACTTTTTGTGCTATCTGCCATGGGAAGGGGGGAAAGACGAGGCTTTCTGCTCCTGGAAGTGTCACAGTCTCAGAACCCACAGGGACTGTTCGACGCTGTCCTCTGTGGGCACTGGGAGTCCGTATTGATGGACAAAAGTGCGTCTGGGTGAGTGGAGGGAAAACAATAAGAATATGTAACCCACACAGTGCCATGTGCTCCTTGCATTCTCTTTACCAACATACGGTTCATTACATTTAAATATGATGATTTTTGATGTCCTTTGTTTTGTTGTTTTCTGACTGCATTATATATTCTGGTACTCTAATGAGATCAATGTGTGCATTTAAAAATCTAGTCTTTCATGACCTTGTACTGAAGCTTCTTTTTCCTTGTTTTCCTTCTTTTTTTAATCCTTGACAGGCATTAAAGTATCTGTCAAACAGCTCCAGAATGTATACTTTTTAAAAGCTTGAAATTTTATCTTGAAGACAGATAGAGAAAGACACTTGGTGGATGTTCAAAGGTTTTTCATTTTTGTTTTTGGTTAGTCTTCAGACTTTTTAGATTCTAACTTATAAAGTACAGAATACTAACTTCTATAACTTAGGACAACAAAAGATTAGAAAATTGCCTATATTGAAAATATACATTTCCATAAACATGTTTGTAGAATAATAATTTAATTGAGATACTAACAAACATGATAACCTGTATTAACTTTTTCTGAAACTATTCTATTTTAAAGATATAAATTCTCTCTTTAGAAATTCCATACAGTCGGAATTGCTTTATTGAGAAGCAAGTTGTCTTTGGGGCTACTAAGGGGCTTCAAAAATTCATGGAGAAGTAGAAATAAAAAAAGGAATTGTTTCATGAAGTTTTGAAGCCCCTTTGTATATTTATTCTGTTCATTTTCATAAATGAATAAATTCATTCACTTTGTAATTTTGTATTTATCATGTTTAACTTAATTAACTTTATAATTTTAGAGCAAAATGAAATACTACAGTTTTTACTTCAGTGTTGGCTTTTGTGTGTTATAAAATTAATAATGAAGCTGGACCCAGGAGAAGATGGCACCCAGCTAGGTAGCTCACATCTGGGATTCCTGGAGAGTGGTGAGTGGGGGAGATTTGGGGCCCGGTGGGGCCCTCAAATTGGTTTACTGACTCCCAAGAAAGCTCAGAGCCCTCCTCTGATCCACAGCAGGTGCGAACCACATGCAAGCACTCCCCACCCATGCCCGCACATTGCACAGTCGCTGCCGTTTCTTTGGCAAAGGAGTTCAGGGCACCCGCTCAGCAACCACGGGCCAAGAGGTCCACATTGAATCAGCACACGTGCAAATCGCTAGCCAATCCTCCCCACCCCAGGGTGCACAGCGTCCCGTGGGGACACTCCACGTAGACCCGTACCCCCCGCTCCACAGAATTTCCTGTTCTAGCAGAGCAGCCGACCAGCTCCTGTCCCACCCATGATGCTGGTGCCCAGTCATGGCATAAGTCAGCCAGAGGCTTCGTGCCCCGCAGAATTGCCTTTGTGCTCAGTGCCAACCAGGCCCCTCCTTGCCAGGCTCCTGTGCCCCAACATCGCACACACACTCAGAGAGTTCCAGAAAGCCACTATGCTTAGGACCTTTCAGACAGCGGACACAAGTGTGGCAGATCCTGCTCCAGCTGGGCAGTAGGGACCCAGCATTAGGAGCCAGCCCAAGGAAAGATCTCATCACTGAGCTCAATCCCTCCCTCCCCACTGTGCTCTGAGCCTGTGGTGAATCAGCTCCAGTGGCATGCCTGCCCTCCTCCCACCTATCTATGGGAGGTGCCCCTAGCCAGGAACAGATCACCCAAGTCCCCATCTATCCCCTAAGCCCACATTCTTGCACTTGGTCAATCAAAACTTTCCATCAGGCGGGAACTGAACACCCACTCTCCACAGACACCTGCACTCCCCACAGATGTCTGCACACTCCATAGACACCACCCACACCCCCACGATCTCCAGCATCCCCTACATCCCCTAGCATCACCACCCCACGGTCGCCAGCACTGGCGCACTCGCCACAGACACCGTCACCCCATGGTAGCCAGAACTCCCGTCGGACACTGTGGGTCCTTTTAAGGCAGAGTTCAGGGTGCCTGCTCAATGACCTGCGGGCAGAGAGGTCCACATTGGAACCCAGGCAAATCGCCAGCCAGTGCTCCCCACCCCAGGGTGACGGAGTCCCATGGGGACGCTGCACGCAGACATGTACCCCTCACCCCCACTCCCAGAGATTCTTGCCCCTAGCAGAGCAGCCATTCAGCCTCTCCCCCACTCTAGAAACACGGTCCAGGCGCCATAAGGCAGCCAGAGGATTTTGGCCCTGCTAGAGGCTTTTTCCCACCTATTTTTGAGAAGTGTCCCTTTAAAGTGACTAGATTTTAAACGGGACACCATTAAATGTTGTGTGTGTGTGTGTTCTTGATAAAAAATTTGGTCTATATGGAGCAACAAAATGTTCATAGAACGCAAAAATTGTATTGTAATATATTTATTTTAATTTTAAAGCACCACGGGACATTGTTAAATTGCGAAAGGTCGGACATCTGGTCACTTTACCCTAGCTAGGAACAGATCACCCAATCCCCAACCCATCCCCTAAATCCACTCTCCTGTACTCAGTCAGCACTTTCCATCAGAACTGCAACCTGTCCACCTGTAAACACTTCCTGAGGTGACCTAAGGGAAGCTATAATACAAAACCAACCTCCCAAAGAGAGAGACCAGGGATCTGAAACACCAATGAAAATGCCACCTAATTCAAATAAATCAAACAAAAAACAGCTAGCTGCTTCCAGTGTCAAGAAAAGAGAAACCAAATCCAAAGCAAGATGACCAGCTAGACTTATCAGCAGTCATAGAAAATGCAGAGGTAAATCAACCATAGAAAGAAAGTTTTAGAATATTGCTAAGATGGATGCTGGTCTTGAGCAAAGGTCTAGAGAAGAAGGAAGAATTGATAAAGGAGATAAAGGCCATACACCAAAGGGAATACAAGGGCTAAGGAGTGTTCAGCTAACAAAAACTCATAGTAAACTTCCAGATTTTGTACAGAGAATGGAGGAGGCAGAGAACAAAATAAATAAACACGAGAAAAACTCAGACAAGTCTATCAGAGAAGCAAAAGAACATCTCAGAACTAGGCTTGATGCTATGAAAAAGAATAAAATTAGAATCATCAGTCTACAGAAGGAAGATGCATCAAGGAAAGCAGCATCCAAATAGTGATGAAATGCTTGGAGGACAACATCCCTAGCTTAATGAATGAAAACCAGACAACCATCCAGGAAGCCGAAAGAATTCCAGCTAGACTGAACTCCAAGAAAACACTCTGAGACATAGAGTTGTTAAACTATCTAATTACGAGGAAAAGAAGAAAATTATGAGAGTAGTTAGGTAAAAATGGGTAATCAACTATAAAGGCAAACAGATAAGAATATGCTCAGACTTATCAATGGAGACTATGAAGAAGAGGAGAGAGTGGAGCAGCATATTCTGAAAATTGCAGGAAAACCATGAAAACCCAAGAATACTCTATCCAGCCAAATTATCTATGTAAATTAATGGAGAAGTGAGAGTCTTTCCAGACAAGGAAAATCTCAAAGTATATACTTAGAGCATCCCAGCCCTACCAAAGATGCTCACTGACCCATTGGGAGCAGAAAACAACCCCCAAGCACCTACAAGAGACTGCCACACAGAAAGACTCTACCCAGGACCACCAAAGTGATAACAGCTTCCAAGATAACTCTGGCTCAGCGATGGAAGGAAGGCAAGAATGAACCACAAACAGACATGGACACAACCCATGGAGACAGAAAAACACCCATCAGAAAAGCAATAAAATGATAGCACAGACAGATGTAATAACCCTGAATATCATTGGATTGAATTCAGGCTTAAGAGACAGAGATTAATTGACTGGGTTAGAAAACACAACCCCTCAATTTGCTCCCTACAGGAGACGCATCTCAAGATCACAGAAAAAAATATATTGAGAATCAAAGTCTGGAGAAAAATATACCAGGCAAATAGCAATTCAAAAAGATCAGGGGTAGCAATCCTAATCTCAGATAAAATTGACCTCAAGGGGTAAGCTATCAAAAGACATAAAGAGGGACACTATATTATGCTCAAGGAAAGAGTAGACAATGATCCAATAAGCATTGTAAACATATATTCCCTGAATGAGAGACCCACTGACTACATAAACCAAACACTCTAAAAGATGGAAAAAGAAATTACAGCCTCAACAATTATAGTGGATAAATTCAATACACCACTATCTGAGAAAGATCACGGGGAAAGAAACTCATCAAGGAGGCTAGATAACGAAACTCTACAATTAGACCATTTGATTTGGTGGACATCTACAGAGTTTTTCATCCAAATAAAAAAATAATTCACATTCTTTTCATCCCCATATGGAACATATTCGAAGATAGACCACATGCTGGAACGTAAGGTGAATCCACATAAATTAAACATATTGATATCACACATAACTCTCTCGCGCTCTCTCTCAGAACACTGTTCCATAAGGTTGGAAATCAACAGTAGGAAGATGAAAAAACTAGAGAAAATAATTGGAGAATGAATAATTCTCTATTGCAAAAGAAGTGCATACTGGCCAGATCATTGATGAAATTAAAACATTTCTAGAAACCAATGAGAATGAAAATATGACATACTAAAATGTGTGGGACACAGCAAAGTCAGTCTTCAGAGGAAGTTTCATAGCAATACATGCATACCTGAAAAAGGAAGAGTGTCTCATAACTGATATGTTGGCACAGAATTTACAATGACTAGAGGAGAGTCAGAAGGACAATCCCACCAATAGCAAAAGAAAAGAGATAATAAAAATCAGGTCTGGGTTTCAGGAGAGAGAAAAAAAAACAATGGAAAAAGATAGTGCTGCTAAAAGTTGGTTCTTTGAAAGAATTGACAAGAATGACAAACCTCTGGCAGACTTAACCAAAGAAAGGAGGGACAAAATTTCAACAGTAAGAATGAAGGATGAAAGAGGGGACATCACAACTGACTTTATGAAATCGAAAGGATAATTACACAGTACTACAAAGGTTTGTACTACAATGAATTCAACAAGGAAGTTATGGACAAATTCTTGAAAAAACAATCCCTCCCTAGAATATCCCCAATGGACATATAAAAATCTCAACAGACCCAAAAAAATAGAAGAAATAGACAAGATTATCAAGGAATTACCAACAAAATAAGCACCTGGACCATATGGCTTTACAGTAGAATTTTACCAAGCATTCAGGGAAGAAATAACACCAATCCTACACAAACTCTTCTAAAACATTGAAAAAGATGGCAAACTCCTTCTATGAAGCTAGTATAACACTGATACCAAAGCTGGACAAGGATCCCACAAGAATTGAGAACTACAGACCAATATCCCTAAGGAATATTGATGCAAAAATCCTTTATAAAATACTGACCAATAGAATATAAAAGTACATAAAACAAATAATTCACCATGACCAATTTGGTTTCATACCTGTGATGCAGGAGTGGTCCAGCATATGAAAGACCCTTAGCATGTTTTGCCACATTGACATGAAAAATTATAAGAATTACATGATAATACCAATAAATGTGAGAAAAGAATTTGAAAACATCCATCACCGATGCCTGCTTAAGACACTCTAGAAGACAGGAATAGAAGGAAAATTCCTTAAGACAATAAAAGCTATATATGAAAAACCAACAGCCAACATGATAGTGAATGGAAAAAAGACAAACACAATCCCACTGGAAAAGGGGACCATACAAGAATGTCCCTTATCCCCACTCTTATTTAATATTGTACTGGAAGTTTTAGCTAACAGTCTAAGGCAAAGAAAATACATCAAAGGTATTCACATGCGGAAGGAAGAAGTGAAATTATCATTATTTGCGGATGATATGAATTTATATATGAAAAATCCCGAAAGCTGTGCAAGGGGAGTACTGGAAGCAATAGAGGAGTCTGGCACAGTCACAGGATACAAGATTAACAATCAGAAGTCAATTGGACTGCTATATACATCAGATAAGACCACAGAAGAGCAGATAAAAGAAGAGGTATCCTTTAAAATTGCAAAGCACAAATTGAAATATGTAGGGATATATCTGACTAAAAGAACAAAAAGTCTATATGACAAAATTTACAGAACACTATTATAAGAAACCAAGAATGACTTCAAAAAATGGAAGAATCGCTCAGGCTTGTGATTCAGAAAACTCCATATAGTAAAGATGACAGTTCTACCCAAGGCACTGTGTATACATTTAATACAATACCGATAATATTACTCTCATCCTTCTTCAAAAAAAATTGAAAAAAATCTTACCAACTTTATATGGATAGGGAAGAAGCCCAGAATTAGCAGAGAACTCCTCAAGAAGAAGGATACCATGGAATGGCTTAGTTTACCTGACTTTAGCGCTTACTATACAACCATGGTTGCCAAAACAGCATGATATTGGTATAATAGATCCTCAGACCAATGGAATCTTTACTCCATGCACTAGAATAAACTTAAGGTGAATCGCAGGCCTAGAAGCAAACCGCAAACTATTATGGCCATCAGTGATAGAATTGGGATCCACCTGAGAACACTAGTACAGGGATTACATAGACTATCAGAAACAGGAAAGGACACAAACACAGAAGAGGCACAGATAGGCAAGTGGGATATACTGAAGATAAAGCACCTGTGCACATCGAAAGAATTCATGAAGAGTTCAATAACAGAGCCCATGGAGTGGAAAAATATCTTTAGCCATGACAAATCAGATAAAGGCCTTATTACTAAAATCTACAATATCCTGATAAATTCCAAAAAGAGAAAAACTAACTGTTCACTGAAGAGGTGGGCAAGGACCTGAACAGAAGTTTCACAGAGGCAGAAATCAGAATGGCCAATAATCATATAAGAAAATGTTCCCAATCTTTAGCTATAAGAGAAAAAAAATGATAGTGATATACCACCTAACACCCTCAAGGATAGCCCAGGATAGCCCAGTTCAAAAAATCAGAAAGCAACAAGTGTTGGAGAGGCTGTGGGGAGATAGGAACTCTTATCCACTGCAGGTGGACCTGTAGGTATATACAGCCACTATGGAAATCAATCTGAAGATATCTAAAACAGATGGAAATTGAGCTACCATATGACCCAGCAATCCCACTACTGGGCATATACCCAGAAGAGGCTAGCAAAAATCCATGACCAGACATCTGTGCCCCAATGTTCATTGCAGCACAGTTCACAATAGCAAGGAGTTGGAAGCAGTCCAAATTTCCATCAACTGATGAGTGGATTAAAAAGCTGTTTTACATACATACAATGAAGTACTATGCATCACTGAAAAGCAGTGATGAATGCATGAACACACCACCGCATAGGAAGAACTGGAGAAAAGTATGCTCTGTGTAGTTAGCCATATGCAAAAGGACTTGTACAACATGAGTCCGCTGAGGTAAACTTAATAATTTTAAAAAATGCAAAAGTGGCATCGGTAGAAATTTACTTTATACAGAAAATCTTGCAGGAACGTCTAGGAAGTAGGGCAGGTGCCAGACTAAATCCAGGGTTACATATAGTAGCCAACTAGGGTGGGTGGTCCGGAGAGGGGGCACACGGTCATATTTAGGGAGGGAATGGGGTACTAACCCACCCAAGTGGAGAGTATCTTTTATATCTCCACAGGAAAAGAGGGACTAAACTTAAATCCTGTGGTTTTGGATGTTAATGCAGCATGACACAATGGAGCGGGGAACTAGTGGAGGGGTCTGAATGCGCATTCCCAACTACGGGATCAGTCGCCCTCCCCCCAGGACAGTGTGCTTCAGAGGACAAAACTGAAACTGCAACTGGGGGAGAGAGATATGCCTGACCAGAGCACAGGAGAACAAATTAAGAAATGAAGGTGGAGGAAGAGAGAATGGAGTGCATTCTGGCCCACAGAGCGTTCAATACAATGTTCCCATTCAGAACTGCCAATGCACAGAGAGAATCATATGGCCAGCCCCACTACGAAATACGGCTTCCCTCACTGACCTGAAGCTCTTCAGGTACAACGGTGGAGAAATGGGAAAGAGATTATACCTTGTCCAACCCAACCACACCATGGCAAAAAACTAAGGGTGTGCCACAGAGCATGGGGTTCCAGGCAAAGTGCCAAAGATATACTTTGGGTCCAGGGTGTGCCACCCCATCTGACTCAACTGGGGGGACACTTCTGGAGGCCATCAAACAAACTCTGAACTATTTACAGGTTTTTGTCTTATTATTTTTTACATATATATTATGTATATATATATTACACTATATATAAATATTGGGCATTGGGATTTCTTTGTTGTTATCACCACTTCAGTTTCTTAGCTTGCTTCATCTTAGGCTGCATGTGTTTTGAACATATTTTGGTCTCTCCCGGTTTATCTAGATAATATAGGCTGGATGAACAGTGTGGAGGTGAAAATGACAGGACTGATGGTTCCAGAGGTGGGGGGGTGGGAGGGACATGGGAAATAGGGAAGAGGGGGGAAGGCAGCAGTGTTGACTAGTCCAGGAACAAGGGGATATCAAGGGATTCAAATCAGGGACAAAGTGGGAATACAAGCCACAATAGGGATTGATCAAGAGTAATATAACAGAGAAAACATACTGAAACCCCAATAGAGGCTGAGCATAATGGTGGGACAAGAGGAAAGTAAAAGGAAGCAGAAGAAAGAACTGGGTGATAAAGAGCATATATAGAGGTCCAAATGCAGGCATGTACACAGGTGAATGTATTTAAATAGGATGATGGAGAAATGGATCAGCGTGCATATACTTATAGGATTAGTATTAGGACAGCAGATGGGCATTGAACTTCCACTTAAGTACTTGTTGGAGGTCTTTTCCTTCTTGCACATTATTTGTATTTTTGTCTGCATACTATTATATTTTTAACCTTACCATCTTAGAGTGATTTTATTTGCTATTGCTTTCTGTTGGAACTTATACAAGGAAAAAAAAGATGGGGAGTGGGTACCAGGGAGGGAAAGTGGATTTCAGGAGCAGATAGTGGAGGCGGAGTGGGGAGTGATCCTGGATCCCTTGAATGTATTGTGATTGCACAAGTCATTTCAAGGGCAAATGAACCATGGGGCCAGGGTTGAATCCTCTAAAATTAATGTGGTGGTGATTGTACAATTATCCTTCATATTATTGAATGATCTGTAAATTATGTGCCAATAAAATACTGGGTGAAAAAACTCAAGAAAATAATCAAGCCTCAAGTTGTAAGACTGAAAGATTCTATGTACAACATATTGTATGATGCAAGAAGTATCAAACGGAGATGAGACTAAGAATATAATAAATCACTATCTATTTCAGGTGACAGTGGGAAACAAAAAAACTGTGATACTGCAGTAGATGTTCAAACTGCATTCACCAAAAACAAGGCTCCAGGAATTGTTAAAATAATTCAACAAGTAAATGAAGCACTAGAAGCATTCATTTGTCTATGCCAAGAAAAGTGGAAGACAGCTCCTTTGTCAACTGATTGGAAGAGATCCATATTTGTACCCTTTGCAATAAAAAAGGTAGTCCAACATAATGGTCACTTTATAGAATGATATCATTGATATCACATGCAAGTAAAATGTTGCTGGAGATCATTCAACAGCAGTTGCAGCAGTACTTTGATAGGAAGTGGCTAGAGGTTCAGGCCAAATACAGAAGAAAACATGGAACAAGAGATATCACTGCTGTGGTCAGATGCACCTTTATTGAAAGCAGAGAATACCAGAGATGTTTACTTGTGTTTCACTTACTATTCAAAGGCATTCAACTGTATGGTTCAAATATCACCATGGTGGAAGGGAGGGTGCTCTAAAATTGATATGGGGGCAATTGTAAAATTCTCCTTGATGCTATTGAATGATTGAACTATTGAATTATATGATATGTAAAATATCTGCCAGTTAAACTGTTGGGAAAAGTCAGAATATATTTTAAGTGAAATGTAGATAGGTGTTGCTAAACTAAATTTAAATCATATAGACCTTATGTACAAGAAAAGCAAACCCTTCTCATCCTCTGATGTTGCTAGTGTGTTTCAATACATCTTGCGGATACTGTGTAAATTCCTAAGTTTTGCTGACCCTCGATTTCACCAGGAATAATGTTGTCTTCTAGCAATTGCTTTCTGCTGATGGCATATCCAAATAATCCTAACTGCGCTGTTTGGTGAATGTTGCAACACCAGTGATTCAAGCCCAATACCTGCTAAGATGGAGAATGATGAGACTTCTTGCTTCTTTACTGATTTGTAAAACTTTGGAAATATTTGTAATATCCGTAAGAGTCAAAAATTATTTGATAGCAGTCAGATATATGTATTTTGGACAATGAATGGTCTTTTATCATCTATAGAGTATTCATTGGTTGACTTTCAGAAACAAATGTCCAAGTCTTTCTTCCTAGTCTGTTTTGTCTAGAAATGTTGCTTACATGAGTCCATCATGAAAGAGCCTGCTGGTGCTTGAAATAAGGGTGGCACTGCTTTCTGCCTTAACAAAAGAGCTGTAGCTTTTGACAAACTGACATAGGTGATGAGCTCTAGCATCAGTGCACTGATATCTCAGACCACTTGAGGGGGTTTTATTGTAGGGGAGACATGTCACAGAATAGGTTGATACCTCTGTAATTAGAACAAAGGAAGAAACAATTTGAAAAATGAAGATCAAATGGAGAAAGCATGAGGTCTCTACTAGTATTAGATTAAACAACATTAGATAACACTCTCTTTACATTACTGGTTTAGTGCTCTAAAATAATTCTCAACTCCAACGCTTGCCAAGAAAAGAAGCATTCAGAGATATACTCCGCAGTACCCACTTGACTTGTAGTGGTAGATATTCTGACAGGAAAACATTCCCAGAAGCTGAAATCAATTAACAACACAGGATGTGAGCAACGCTGAGGCTAATTAATGAAAGCCTTCTCCTATGGTTCTGGAGTCTTCCCAAGCCTGCTGAACGTGAATCTATCATTGCCAGGGATTAGTGTCCATTACAGTAAACCAGCAAAACCCGGAAACTGGATCCAGCAGAAACCTGTCAACTAAGGACTCTCAAATATCTCCCACTGAAAAAGAATGATAGAAAAGAGGGAAAACTGCATCCTGTCAAGGGCAGAAATCTTGCAAGGCCCAGAAAGGAAAAAAAAAAAACAATTTCATTCATCCTTGCTCTCAGAGATTTCAAAGTTTATATATGCCTCTCTTTCTTCTATTTTTAACAGCATATTTTATTGTGGTTACCTTGTCCCTAGTTCACCACTGTATAATATGGGACTTGAGAGAGAGACAGATAAATAACTTTTTACTTCAGAAGTTTCCTACTCCACATTATCTAATTGGACTCTATATGATACCTCGGAAATTCTGGGTTTTGAGTTATATGCAGTAACTGTAGTCACTTTGATTTGCATGTTGTTTTTGTTTGTTTTATTTATATTTTCCCTTGGGGAAAATGGGGAAATGGAGGGCATGAGCTGGAATGCCCAGCTAATATCTTCAGTCTCACCATGAAACAGATAATGGCATTGTTCACCTTAAAATCAGTTTTCTCTTCCTCCTCTCTGGTAAACCCCAGTATGTATAATTAGAACAAAGTCTTAAATAACTAAAACTAAATAATAATACCCTTTCCCTCAAGTTGAATCAAACTCTGATTTGCTACAGAATATTACTGTTTCACAGAACTACTAAAGATCAATAGACATGGATCTCCAGAATTTTCATCTATGGAACTGCTGGGTAAATTTGACAAACCATTCAGTTAGTTGAGTCCAAATTGTTTACACCACCCATGAACCTGTAAGTAAAGATAACTCCCAAAATTGCTTGCAAAACATATATTACAGAGAAGCAGCAAAGGGAATTTTATTGGATGCAATATATGCAACTCCCAAACCTACTAAAAAAATGTCAACCCAAGATTATTCACTCTCTTTTGTCTCAGGACTCTTGGTGATATTGTTGGGTAGGTAGGTGTTGGACTGCCAACCACAAGGTCAGTAGTTCAAATTCACCATCCATTCCATAGGAGAGAGTTCACTGCTGCTATAGAGATTTACAGCCTCAGAAAGTCTTTGTAGGATCTCTATGAATGGGAATCACTTCGAAGGAAGTATGTTTTATTTTGGTTTAGCATTCTTGGTCCTCCAATTAACTATTGTTTCCAAGTGCTGTTGAGTCCCTAAATATTTGAAGAAAACATCTTCCTACCTCCCCCAAAATAGAAACATTAGATATCTGTAGGACTGAGAAAGAACATATGATTTGGGAAGCCACTGCTAAGGTGGAGAGTTATCATAATACCTAGAATTTCTTCATTGTTATCTTCTAATCATTTTGGCCTATCATTTTCCCTTACTATTCCAAAAGCAAAGTAAGAACAAAGTGTATATATGACCAATCTGAGCATTAAAACTGCTTATTTGATGAGTAGTTATTTAGAAAAATCTCCATACCTTGATCATATTTTATAAAGTTTCATGTGATTTTTTGGTGAAAAATAAAAACGTGTTGAAAAATACAAAGAAAATAGAAAAAAGTAGAACAGGGAATAAAGGGCTAGATCAGGTAGATAAATTCAGAAAAATACTTTTTTTTTCTTTCTTTCCTGTAGAATCCATGAAGCCACCACCTACAGACTTCTAGAACAAAAGAAGGAAGACACTTGTCTCTATATTAGAGATGTGTTCCTTTCATTCTAAGGTACCTAGATTCCAGAAAAATATTACATTCTTAAAATATAAACTGTCTGCATAGCTGCACAAAAAAGCAAAGTGGTACACATTTTGGTGTGTGCATGTACAAACATAACTGATTATGGCCTGGGGTAGAATTCATGTTTCTCTCTTCATGTTTCTACACTTAAATAATGTTGGCATATTATAGATAAGTTACTAATAAGGTCAGCAGTGATGACACAGAGAAGTCATTTCCGACTTTTTTCATAGTTAAATTACCTTTCTCTTTATTATATGTTATATTATCTTGAATATGCCTTTATCAAAATCCAAATTCATTAGACTACTCTGGCATCTGATATTCCCACTACTGGAGAATTTAAGTGGAGCCAACAACTTTACAATTTCACATTTTTCATCAGCTTTATCTGAAAGCCAGGACTAGTGTATTCTTTGCTGTCATTCGGTTCTATCAAGTTTGCTCTGACTTAAAACAACCCTGTTGAGGACAGAACAAAACTTTGCTCCTTCCTTCGCTATCATTACAATTGGTGTTATGTTTGAGCCCAGAGTTGCAACCAATATAGCTGTCCATCTCCTTGGGGGCTTTCCTATTCTCTTGACCCTCCACTTTACTAAATATGACTTCTTTATATTGAGTGTTTTCTGACCCAAGAAGCTTATCTTTTGGCACATTGTTCTCCTGCTTTCTCTTCCGTTCACAGTGGATAATCATGCAGACTTCTCCATGGGCTGTTCTTATTTTGAAAATTAAGAAGTTAAAACTTGTTGATCTAAGGTGAACAAGTTGACATTTGAAACACTGGTAGGGGACTTAGCTTCTAGCGAAATGCAAGGTATCACAGTATGATCAACTG
The DNA here is from genome assembly GCA_004026705.1 of Nesogale talazaci. NCBI lineage: Eukaryota > Metazoa > Chordata > Mammalia > Afrosoricida > Tenrecidae > Nesogale > Nesogale talazaci. Next base: position 89,364 of record PVJH01000875.1, read on the forward strand.
AAAGCCAAGTGGTGGAGTATTGTTTACTTTTTTTCATGAAGTGTAGCCTCGACACATATAATACACAATATTAAAACATCAAGTTATATTACATTTGAAAATCTGACTATCACTATCACCCCTATTTCCTGTTTCTTGTCTATTACCTGAGCAACACACAATCCTCACTGGTGACTCTAATCTTACCATACTCTTAACAACCATGTGGCATCGCTAATGTCACCGAAAGTGCTGCGCTTCTCCAAGAAACAAGGCAGTATTCTAAAGGTTGGAGAGATTCAATTTATTGAGCTACATTGAGACTCACACAGAAGGAGAGTAGAGTACTAGCAAATGTATTAGACACTTTATGTACCACCAAACAGGGAAACACTTGAGAAACATTTTCGCATTTACCTTGTATTAATTATTTCAGTTCTACAGACAAAAAAGTGCCAATAATTTTTTAACAATAATGTTTACCAAAATTTTGATTAATTCATGTTTTAACTTAATTTTTTGAAATGTATCATCCTATGTTATAATAAACTAAATATTTTAAAATGTATATCAAGAATTGAATGTCAGAGAAAGGTTTGGCTTGCGTTAGTTAACTACATTGAATCATTCTGCTATAAAAAATATCAGAAATGGTTTGAGGTATTTATTCATTGGGGTTTCCAATATTTTGTAGATGATTCTTTGTTTTTTTTTTGTTTTTTGTTTTGTTTTGTTTTGTTTTTGGGTGGGGCATCACTGCCCTCAGGTGGTGGGAGTAGGAGGCCCAGCCTTTACTCCGTGGAGTTGGAATTGAAGCTCCATCCCAGTGGGCCACAGTCCCGCACACAAACACTATGCAACCGGGGCTCAGCCCTTTGTAGATGATTCTTGTATGATTTCTCTCTACTCCTGTATGTGTCCCTGTTCAAATTCATGTCATTAAAGAATTGAAAAGTGATTACTATTAAAACATACTACCCAAAATTTTTCAACTAGCATAACAAACACAATTTCTAATTTGAACCATGTTTTTAAATAAACCAGGACTTTCAAATTTGGAGGACATACTTAAACCTATGATACCATGATATTTGCACACAGAATAGTTTCTGTGTCCAGAAGGTTTATTAAGCTAAGTGGCAGAGGCTATAAAAAACATATTTCAAATGGGTCACTTTTCCTTGATTATTTTTCATCTTAATATTAATGAAATTGAAAATTGCATAGTAATGGTTGTCTTTTTCTAGAATAACGGCATGTAGCAAGAATGAATCTAGCATAAATGTCTATGCTGAAAGCTTGTGCAATGAGAAAACATTATTAATGTAAGAATTTCTGGATCTGAGGTTGACATATCAATGAAAAGTTTGAAGTAGAAATTGCCCAAATGAAAACTTTTTATGTTTTTGTTAGATGAAATACTTGTTCCTATTCCATGTTATCTTGAATATAATCCTTAAGTGTAACATTCTACATGTTTCTATTTGTTACCTGTAAATGTAGTTACATTATAATAACAATTTTGACATTTGAACTTTTATATTTTGCTTAAAGGTTTATGTTAATTTGTGGGAGTGTTATTTCTTGTTTCACTTTTGTCAAAATTTAGGTGATGCAGTTCCAAGAAAGAACCAAGAGTTAATATTAAACACAGCCAAAATTCTGCCTTCCCTCATATAAGTTCAGCAACTATGAGGAAACCCATTGAAATATACATAACCTTATAAAAAACACCTATAAATTCTATGCTTCTCAGTTGTACAATCTTTTCACCTTGCTACCATTTCCTAATATCAACCGCAAAATCCTTATGGTTCCTTAGTCTTTCTTGAAAACTAAAGGTGGAGAGTTCTTCCAATTTTATTCATAGATGCTATTAAAAGAAATAGACTCATAAGCTGTAAATCACATGTATAACACAGCATGTTTGCTTTGTTTGGTTTTGATTTACATAAATAGGAGACAGAGTCTCTAAGAGTGTTCACATTCCACAGTTGCATAATCTAATTGGAAAGAGTAAGGGGCAATTAAATATGATGAGGATGTGTATAGCATACTCTGGGAGTGTAGTGGCAAAGTACTTAGCTACTAGTTGAATGCTTGTTATTTTGAACCTACCCAGTGACTCTGTAAGGAAAACCTTGGTGATTTGCTTCCATAAAGATTGCAGCCACAAATGTCCTATGGAGGTAACTCCACCTTGTACCTGTGATCCGTAGGTGATGATTCGTTTGTGTGCCAACTTGCTAAATCTGGAGAGGTATGGGCGGAGTCCAAACTCTCAGTTCAGTCACAGCCTGATATGTCTCCTGGAGGATGTATCCTGCTTGTAGGAGACCTTCTGAAGAATCACTGCTCCTTGTTGCCCTCTCCTTTCTGTTTGAGTTGGTCCTGTGTCTCAAATCTGGAGTGATGGCTCATGTTAGACATAAAAGGTATAAAGAAAAGGCTAAGTGCTATTTTGTTGTATATTGTTGTTAGGTACTCTTGAGTTGATTGTGACTCATAGCAACCCTGTGTATAAAAGAAGGAAACACTGGTCAGGCCTTCACTGTCCTCACAGCCATTATGCATCAGGTGTTGTAAATCATTATTATACAAAAAGATAAAGACTTGTTACAATTTTAAGGTCTATATGCAATAAATAGCACATTACATTAACTAAACTCAATATAAATCTTAACTAGATAATAATTATTATGACCTGAATTCGTGTCGATCTATGTGGCATAGAATGTACCAAATGTCATATGAAGTAACAAAAATGGGCAGCATTAAATGTATTTCATGTGTAGTATCCAGTTTGTAAATTTTTTACTAAAATTCTGGATATAATACTAAAATACTATTTTAGAATTTTAGGAACATAAATGCATATTCTCTAAAGTTAGGAGGAGCAGTTTTGATCAATTTATAGAAGATACAAACGTCTCGAAAAACAATATATATATATATACATATATGACACCACTTTTTCAAACAAGCTTGCTATAGCTACCTTATTACCTGCATATTCATATATATATATATATACACATATATATATATCACCACTCCTTCGAACAAGAATGCTGTAGCTGCCTTCTTACCTTCATTTTCTAAGCAGAAAAACCCTTCTATCCTGAACTTCTTTATGATCTTATCTAAAGTATGTCTACCGTGTTTATAATAACCCAGAATTATATAAAAATGTGTCTTTTCAGCTGTTTACCTTTTGTACAGCTAAGATAATGGACTTTCTGTTTTATATACATGTATCCTATATGGAACTAATGGAGAAAAGCATAGTGTTATGCTCCAGTACAGTTAACTCGGAAAACCTAATCCACTGCTTTGGAGTCATTTTCAAGTCTGGTGACCCTGCAGAACAGAGTCAGACTGCCCTCATAGAGTTTCCAAGTTGTATATCTTTACTCTATCCTGTAAGATTATTCTTGTTATTGGTTGAATTTAATTAAATGGCATTGTTTTTGTTTTTATTTTGCTTCTGTTTGTTATTGCTTGTTTCTTTAGGGTTCTGTATTCTGAAGATAGAAGCAGATCACTAGCTTTACTTTGGTAGTATATTTCTATTATGAGATCACATTTGCATGTCTGCCTTTTGTTTTGACCTTCTACACTTCCAGCTTATGGCTTTATTGTCTCCTAATTCTCATTTCTTCTCTTTAAATGCATGTGAATATAAGTAAATTAAATTAGCAAATAATGCATAGCTATAAAATTCAAGAAAAAAAGTCTCACCAAATACCACTAGCTAAGGATGGGCAATAGCTTGCTTTGTTTATTTTGCTTCTGTTGCACCAAAAATAGAGAAGGTTGACCATGACTGAAGTGAATCATTAATTTCACTATGCCGTAGAATATTTAAAATTCTATGTTTCTGTTCAAATAATATCTCCAAATATATATATTTTATACCAAATAGAATTTTTGCCTGAGTTGCCAAAAAAGGAAAAACACAGCATAAGAAATAAAAATATTGAAATCACTTTTGTGAAGTTAGAAATCTGCTATTTAGCTAATGATGAAGTTTTCAGAAATATGCAATATGCTCTCCTTTAGAAAAAGAGTAATAAAGCCTCTCAGTGTGTGCTCATATTCCAGAACAAGTAAGTAAGCTACATAGTTTTCAGCTGTGCTGCATAATATCAACTAAAATTACTCTGCTAAGAATAATTCAAATTATAGTATGGGCTTGTACTGATATTTCTGTCCAGAAATCTGTTTTCTTTATTTATTTCTGAACATTTTAGGAGAAGTTAATATATCAAAAAATACCTTCTTATGCTTACAATCTTGACAGGTTACATAATAGTTTATTCCTTACCCTGTAAGCCTTTTCATATTTCAAACTCACTTCATACTTGAGTGTAATGATAACAACAATCAAATGAGAAAAGAAATGTCATCATGGTCTAAATCTGAATATTTGCACATGCTTCACTGTCAAGAACTAGCTACGATCTTTTAACGATAAGTCCTAATAGAAATCAAAAGAAGTTAGAAATGAAATGATTAGAATAAATTAAATTGGTTTAATTGCCAAAGTGATGTATTTCATCCCTGTGACTTTATGGTTTTATAAAATAACATGTATAAATTTTAAAATAACCCATTTATAATAAATCTCTGTCCTTTGGAATTTCCATCTTTCACCACCTATTCTATTGTTACTAATTTTTAGTTCAAAATTAGACTTCTTTCCCCTGATAGACCAAAAGGTATAATGTTAACTACTCTACACATTCATTGAAAAAAGTTATTATATATTTATTAAATTTGCTTATTTTTCACATTTCAACTGCTTTAAACTATATATAACCTTTTGCTTGGTGCTGACTCTTGGCAGTTCTAAGGGTCACATCTGTTCTTAAGAAGAACTGAACTGAGACTGGAGAGAGACACCTGGCAATTTTGCTGTAAATTATTTTTATATATTGCTGAGTCTTTTCACCTGCTGCAGCATTCCTGCTGTATTGCCACTAGCAACATGTTCTTTGCTGCTGCATAAGTTAAGATTTTTCTTTAAAGGCAATATTATAATATAATGACAGTATATTATACGGAGAGTATGAAGCAGTGTTTTCTTTGCATGAAAAGGTCAACAGTGATAAAACATGAAATACAGTATTGTTATTATAATATTAAGACATAAAATATATAATAGAAAAAGTGACAAATATCAAACCCACTGCCATCAAGTTGACTCTGGTTCCGGAGATTCTATAGGTCAGAGTAGAGCGTCCCAGGAGGATTTTGGAAACAAAATCTTTAAGGTAATAGAAAGTTTCACCTTTCTTCCTGGATCAGGAGAAAGGTGACTCGTGGCCAGCAGGACAATCTCTAGCTCAGTATGCCATCAGAGTTCCTTCAAGTAACTTATATGATTAATTAGTTCTTGTGTCTGCTTTATACCTAAAACATTATAATATTACAAAAGTTTTTACTGCTACTGAGACTCATATCATGATGTGGGGAAAAGGAAACTTGGAAGAGATACTATATAATTTTCTATGAATTTCCTTAATCTATGCTTATTATAGGACATTGAAGTTATAGGACCAATCCTTAGATTGCAATTGTTCCTCTCTGACAGGAGTAGAGTACCAAATAACAAGAAAGTAGAGATTTAATTGTACAATCTTACTAATCAACAGTAAACAGTTTCACATGGGTTTCACTAAAAATATGCAACTGCTCACTACAAATTAGAAGTAATCATAGTAAACCCATGCTTACCTTGTTAAGTTGTAATTTAGCATTTTCAGCAGTGACATGTTGGTGCTATGGGTTAAGCATTGGCTTGCTAGTGGAAAGACTGTGGTCAAGTAAAAGCAATACCATATAAGAAAAATAGGCCTGCTATTACAGTAAATACTGCAGTCTCTGTAAGCCTAGAGATCAGTTCTACTTTCTCCTATAGGTTTGCTATGACTTTGAATCAACTAGACCACAGTGGATTGTGGTGGGGCTGGGTTCCTTCCCAGTAATGTAAATTTCAAAAGAGTCTTTGATTTTGTAAAAATATGGACATTCTGTAGCACTGATGAAACACACAACTTCCCTCTGGCTCTTTGGTGCTCCTTCTCGCCACTATCATGACCTCAATTCTACCTTATAAATTGGATTAGACCAGAGCATGCACACTGTTACAGATCAGAGCCCACAACACTGGGGATCCAGGATAGGTAAAATTGTCAAGGTCAACAAGGAGAGAAGAGATGCCAGGAGAAATAGGGGTGAATGGGGGGAGAAAGGGAGAATGTGTCACAAGGATCAAGCTAGAATCCCTTCCCAGGGGGATGAATAACAGTAACCTGAGTGAGGGGTGAAGGAGGATGATACAAAATATGGAAAAATAATCTATAACTCATGAAGGGTTCGTGAGGGAGGGCAGACAGGGCAGGAGGAAGAAGAAATGGAGAGCCGATATCAGGGGCTCAAGTGGGAAGAGAAGCAGCATATGGATAAATGTGCTTCACACAGTTGATGAATGTGTGGATTGTGATAAGAGAAGTAAGAGCCCATAACAAAAGTATTTAATAAAAATTTTATACAGAAAAGAAAAAAAAAACAAGCCCGAAAATGAGAGAAAAAAGACATGGATATTCGTAGGGAAGGTATAGCATCCAATTATACTTAAAAGCACAATCTTTGATGTCGTGAAAACTACAATTATCTACTACAGCCTAGTAAGCAAGGAAACAAAGTAACTCTCTGTCTACCTCGCCTATTGGACAATTTGATACTGCTTCCTAGTCTACTGCAGCCCCCACCCCCCAAATATTTTTATAGACAGCATGGGCAATACTGTTCTGTCATCAGAGACTGAAAGTGAGTAAAGAAGTAAGTAGTGTGGAATTGATTAAACTTAAGCAAATATATCCAGGGAAGCCAGAAAATTCTTTCTGCCTACTTGTTAATGACATCTACTTAATTGATATCTATGTAATCTGCCTGACACTCTGAAAATTAAATGTGCATTATAATCTAAAATTATGCATCTAAACACATCCTGTTAAAATATTTTAATATTAGATTAAAAGTGTTTAAATAGCTGTTGGTTTAACCTTAAGGGATAGGTGATGCAAATAGTAAGGATAATGATTTTCACCCGAGATATTAGTTAAAAGAAAATAATATGTCATTAATGTGCTGTATATTTAGAAAATATCATTTTCATTGGAATTCCACAAAAACATGGAGTAGATCTACTTTTGCTTCTTTTGTAGATCGTTCAACTTAAGGTCCATTTGTTTATCTCGTTGTCCTTGATCATACAAATCTAATAAGTAGCAGATAAAGGTTTTGGATACAAGTCTAAATTGTAGACTCCATGCTCTTAAACTTACCTGCTATGAAATATTTATAACTTAAAAAACAAACAAACGAAGGTCTGGGACAGAGATGTCACTTTGGACAATTTCATCCTCTTGTTGGGCTGCAAACTGCAGGTCCAGCAATTTGAAACCACCAGTAGCTTCATGAGAAAAAGCAAAACAAAACTGGACTTTCTGTGGGACCCGGTCCAGCAGGCAGGGAAGTGAGGGCAGCAGAGTCAGTTGAGTCCTCCGGAGGCCGGCTCGAAGGGGCAGATGTAACTTTATTAGAGCTTTGCAATGATTAGTATGTTTCACTGACCAATCAGATTATTTATTTCAAACACTTTCTGATTTACAAATATATCTTTGGAATGAACTCCAAGATGATCACATTTGTATAATGGATGAAGCTGATGTACAATCTTCCATGGGTACGTTTAGTTCTAAAATGAGTGGGCCAAGGGTAGATCCTTTAAATAGTTCCCCTTTTTCCCTGATGGGTCCTTGAAAGGAAGGGTGGGAGGAGACGTGGATAGGGTTAGATGATAAATGCTTAAGTAATTAACACTTAATTTTTATTGTAACTGAAAGAGGAAAGGAGCTACTTCTTCGTGTAGAAAAGGACAAAAGGCCAGTGAAGAAGTGAACTTACTTGACATGGTTCAAAGATCCTGTCTTTGTAACTCCCACCAAATTATTTGGTGAGATCATGCGAATTAGGTGGGTTAAGCACTAATAGGGAGGGTTGGTAAATATTTCCATTCCACTGGATATAGAAGTGAGCCAGCCCATAAACAGGAGGGGAAAAGCTCCTGAGGCTATCAAGATAGATACACATAGAGCACTTACATGGTCTCTGCCTGAGGGGGTGGAGGCAACTGACACCTCCACTCTGACATGTTGAGGCTGAATAGAGCAGCAGGTCTAAGACTGGCAGACAGATGCTTCCTCTTTCCTAGAGGTAGAGACCAAGGGTCCACATGACTGAGAGACTGAGAAACGGAGAGATCCTGTTACATGGCTGAGGAGAACTGTTGTTAAAAAAAAAAAAAAATTAAACTTTGACATTAACCGTTTGTAAAATCTTAGTCTCCTTAACAGATACCCATGGTCATGAGTATTATCATGACACAGTACAGGATTAGGTCATCTTCGAGGGATGGCTAGTGTCTGAAAAGTCCTGAGGAATAAGTCAGGGCTATGTTTCAAATGAGTCCTGCTTGTGCGTATGAGAAGCTGCTTCCCCTTCCGTATGTGGCCACAGGAGGCCCCCGGATCATTTCCTCATGATATAGAGAACGCCACAATTAGCAGAATTTTTATCGATTAGTATAAACTGGTTGACGAAGTATCTTTGACAAAAGAGCTTGGAAGCTAAAACGTTGACAGAGAAGGCAGCTTTCTTTTGATGGTTTATTTTCTTGATTTCCTTTTACAAACCACATGGACCCTTTCTTTCTTTTGAAGTAAAATAAAAGTTGCCTGAGGGCACACTAGGGACACATTATCATGGATATCATCTGAAATATGGTGATTAGAAAAATTGCTAATACTCAGTTAAAGTTATTTTGGGGAAATAATTTGTCTACATAGAGTGTGTTTGACTGTTGATTTTGTTCTTTCATTTGTTTGTTTTTCCCTAAGGGATATCTGTAATTCTAAATTTGGTCCTTCTCATAGCCCTTTATATTTATTGATTACTTTATGTTTTTTTAATTATATGCTCCACCCTAAAATTTCTATAGTCTTTTACTTGATTTTTGACTCTCGTTATTTCTGGATATTCTTTAACATATAATGTATTAAATATACATATGGAAATTTCCTTAGAAATTCCATTGCCCCCTTATAAAATCTATGCTTTTTTCATGCTACTAAAATTGACAATATCATACGAAGAATAATTTTAATCTTTTTTTTGAGATTTCCCTTTTGTAGATGTGGTAACCCAAGGGAAGATTAAGTATGACTTTTTGCTTGCAATAAAACTTCTACACTGTGGATGTCAGAAACCCCTCACCTTTCTCCCTGGGTCTATACACACAATCATACCAAATCCTTCTCTAGAAATCTGTTTCCAATGAAATACAATTTAGTTTAATCAGTAATGTATGCCTGCCCAGAGTATGTGCATTCTCAAAGACTGTATATGATATTAAATTGATAATAGTACCTTGAAAAGTTATATAAGAACCATAGGGGACGTTATGTTAATTTTGGTGAAATAATTTGGATAATGAGAGCTGTTATACCATTTGAAGAATTTAGTAATGTCATTTATTTGTATATGTGAAACTTGTTGAATGTTCTATCTTTTCCTTTGTATATTTTACACACACATATGAGGGGTCTGCAGAATATGGAATTATAGCATTTAAAGAAATGCTTTAAATGCTTTCAAAACTTTTGAAGTCTACTAATGTGTGTGCATGTGTGATTTTGATAGATTACATCTTTTTTTTGAGATTGCAATTATATTTGTTTTATTTTTAATCATTTTATTGGGGTTCATACATCATTTTTCACAATGTATAAATAAACATACTGTGTCAAGCACCCTCACATGTCCACTTCTATTATCGTTCTCCAATCGTCCGCCTTTTCCCTTGAGCTCCTAGTATTGGCTTTTCCATCCCTTCCCCTCTTCCCCTGCTCTCTTCTCCCCACCAACCCTCAAAACTTTGTACATTGTTATTGTTCTGTCATATCTTACACTGCCCAACCTCTCCCCCAACCCACTCCTTTGATGCCGGTCCTTCAAATAGGAGCTTATGTGTATATCCTTGCCATTGGTTCCGTCTCTCTACCCCATCTTCTCTCTACCCTTCCAGCATCTCCAATCTAACCATAGGCCCGAAGGGGTTCATCCATCTTGGTTTCCCCATATCTCCAGCTCTCCTCTATACTAGTGTGACTTCTCCAGTCCATTTGGATTTGTAAGGTAGAGTTGGGACCATCATGGTTGGGGGGGAGGGGGGGAGGAGATGAGGAAGGCTTCAGAAGTTAGAGGAAACTTGTATGCATCATCACTGGCGGCTGCACCTTGACTGGTCTGTCTCCTCCCCGTAACTCCCCTGTAAAGGGGTGACCAATTACCCACCAGTGGGCCTTAGGTCGCCACCCTGCTCTCCTCCTCCTATGTAATGATGTGATTCTTGTTCTTTGGTGCTCGATATCTGATCCCTTCAGGCCCTCTTGATCACACAGGCTGGTGTGCTTCTTCCATGTGGACTTTGCTGTTTCTGCACTGAATGGTGACTTGATTATCTACAAGTCTTTGAGACTCCAGACATTCAATCATTTGGTAGCTGGGCACCATCATTTCTTCTACTCTGTTTGCCTCTCTATCCATTTGTCTTCAGTGATATCGGGAGTCAATTGGTCCATTGATTTTAATTTTTGTTCTTTGATACATGATTGTTTCAGAACCTCATTATTGCACAGGCAAATGATTTTCTTTTATGGTGGGTTTTGTTGCTTCTGAGCTAGATGGCTGCTTGTTTATGGTCAAGCCTTTAAGACCCCAGATGCTGTATCTTTTAATAGCTGGGCCCCATCTGCTTTCTTTACCACCCTTGCTCATGCTCCTACATGTCCTCAATGGGTACCTTGAGGATGTGTGCACACTGTGATATATGTTTGTTTTGGTTTTTTCCCCCCATTTGATGTCTATTGCCTAGACTTTTCACCACTTTCACCACCATGTGACCATGCTGGTTGATGTGCTTCTTCTGTGTGGCTGTGGTCTCTTCTCAGGTAAATGGTCTATTGTTTATCATCAGGCTTTCAAGACACCAGATAGATCTTTTGATGGCTGGGCACCATCAGCTTTCTTCACCATATTTGTTTGTGCACCCATTTTACTTCAGTGATCGTGCTGGGCCAGTGAGCCTCAAGGAATGCCAGATTCATAGAACAAAGCGTTTTTGCATTGAGGGAGCACCAGGGTGAGGGTTCAAGGTCCACTTGCTACCATAGTATTGGCCTAAAGATATGTTCTTAAATTTTTTCCCACCTTATAATATCTGTGTATGGACATACATACGTTTAGACCTCTGTAAGTGCTCTTTGCCTTCTAGCTCTTTCCTCTATTTCCTTCCATCTCCCTCCTGTCCCACCATCATGTTCCACCTTCATTGAAGTTTCATTGTTTTCTCTCAGATTCATTGTCCTTCCTTAATCCCGACCAGACCTCCCAGACATTCTCTTCCATCAATTCCCGACCACTTATTGCTCCCCCAACCAGTCCATGTGTTTGTCCCCCCCACCTTCTCCTCTCCTCTCTCATGCCCCCAGGAATCATTTGCCCAGTCCTTTCTGTGGCACAATGGGTCTCCAGAGGGATGTATTCCTCTGAGCATCATGTGTCGCCGTGGAGCTTGGACCAGCTCTCTTCTTCTTCCTCCCCTCTTTTCTTTGTCCCTGTGGATGTGGGATGCTGTCCCCTCCCTCACCCTGTTCTCTGCCACGCCCACTACTAGAGATGGAGTCCATCTGACTCTGGTTGCATCTGGCTCTATAGCTCTCTTTTCTTGCATCCTTCCATGCACCCACATTGTCCTCATGGTTGGGTGTTTCGTGGTAGGAACTGCTCGCCCACTCCGGTTTCTGTGGAGACAGGACCAGTACTCCGCGCCCCCCCCCCCGGGTGGATTAGTGCCCCATTCCCTCTGTTATCCTTTCACTTTTGAACTCCCTTTTAACTCCCCTCCACCCCCTCATCCTTCTCCCATCACTGTGTTGCATGCAACGTGTACCTCCCTGGGTTTGGTCCTCCCTCCTCCCCTTACCCTATCTCTTGAGCCTGCTATTCTGGTATAGGAGTCTTCTCTTTTATACTCACCATACTGTTTCTACTTATCTCAGGGGACTCATGCTGTGCTTAGACTTTTGTGATTGACTGACTTCGCTTGGCAAAATTTCCTCCAGTTCTTCCAACACATAGATGTATTTCATGTGCTCATCTGAGTTTTTGAGTGAGGCATAGTACTCCATTGTGTGTATGTGCCAGAGTTTGTTGATCAATTCGTCTACTGATGGAAATTTAGATTGCTTCCAAATCTTTGCGATTGTGAATTGTGCTGCAATAAACATTGGTGTGCATACCACTGGCTGTAGTTTATGTCTTACCTCTTCTGGATATATACCCAATAGTGGGATAGCTGGATCATAGGGTAGCTCAACTTCCATTTTCCTTAAGTATCGCCAGACTGCTTTCCATAGTGGCTGTACATATCTACATGACCACCAACAATGTAGAAGTGTTCCTATTTCGCCACATCCCCTCCAGCATTTGTTGCACGCTGATTTTCTGATCTGAGCTAGCCTCAAGGTTATTAGATGATAACTATGGTTGTTTTGATCTGTATTTCTCTCATGGCTAATGAGCGAGAGCATTTGCTCATATGTTTATTGGCTATATGGATCTCCTTCCTAGTAAAGTTTCTTTTCATTTCTTTTTCCCATTTCTTCAAAGGGTTGTCTGTTTTCCTTTTCTTGTGGGAAACAAGGGTATTGTAGATTTTTGTAATAAGTCCTTTGCTGACAGACTACATCTTAAATAAAAGTTGATAGCTTTGTTACACACACACACATTTTGAGCAAAATATCCTAAGCACTGACACTGGCAGTATCCTGTGGATTACACTCATTCAATTACCTCTAGGCAGACAGTACAAATCAAGTGGATAAGCCTATGTTTTCTGGAGTCAGAAAGACCTGCTTTGGTTCTGATTCCTTCTCTATGAGCTGTATGCCCCTAGGCAAGCTATATAACATTTACTTAAGTTTTGCAGTATAGAAAAAATGAGAATAGATAATATGATTTTTCTGTTAAAATGTGATATTGACTAAATTTGGTAGAATAGACAATAAGTAAATGCTATTCAGCCAGCAATCTGAAAGCTTGGCAGTTAAGATCTTTATATGCATTTATATCTAACTTAAATGAATTATTATTTACTTGACATCATATATAGGAACCTTGCCATAATGGCTACTATAGTGTGCCTATGGTGTAGCTTTGGTCTAAATGGCTGAAGAATTATCAGGGGGGTGCAATTCAATAAAGGAAAGCTGTGCCCAGAGTTTTAGCACTAGAACATTGGCTGTGGCATATGTACTTCACTATTTTTAGTAAGTGCAGAGTTCTCTGAATTTTTTCAAGTAGTAAATGTCATATGTTCCCTCTCTACCCAAGATAGCAAAAGGGTTATAAAAATACATCTCTGGTGAATTCAAGGAAAGTTAATTTAATACCTCTTATCGGGTATAAAAATAACAGGTCATTGAAGGTTATCAGCAAAAGGGGTGTTAGAAGTGTACAGGAATTTACTTTAGATAGTATCTCTCCAGTGAAGATGTTATATGAAAACCTCTAATTCAAGGGTGCTGATGAGGAAATGTAGAAACTATAGCAAGCGAATCACCATTTCATGCCTCAGTACCCAGGGAAGTGCAGGAAGCTCCATACCTGAACCAAATCAATGAGGACATTTCTAAAGAAAAATTTGAATGAAATTACTGTGTACAAAATCACAGTTTTTAAAGGTTTGCTTATTTTAAGTTTTTAATACTTTTAAAACTGTGTACTTTTTAAACTTTGTTTTCTGAAAACTCTGTGGTACATCACCAGAGAAGTTGTTGAACCCAGGGAAAAATTCATCAGTTATTGCCTACTGTGAGTCTAGTAAAAAACTTACAATGTAACATACGAGGGTATTTGTTTTATAGTTGAGTTCTCCAGAAGCATAAAATGAGATATGTTTTGATTATAAGGCAACGATACCTGTGACATTAAGGGGCAGATCCTCACCCCAGCCAGTCCTGGGCTTTGGGGAACGGCTCAAGGAGAGTCCCTCTGGGACATGGAGGTACAATTAATGGCATGACGTTTTGCCTGGGCATGCCTGCACAGTAGAGTATGCTGGGTCACTCTAGGGTTTCCTGTTGAGTTCCAATAAATTTCTTCCCATTCTCTTGAAAAAAAGGAAGGAAGGAAGGGGAAGGGAAGGGAAGGGAAGGGAAGGGAAAGGAAAGGAAAGGAAAGGAAAGGAAAGGAAAGGAAAGGAAAGGAAAGGAAAGGAAATTGAGTTGAAGGAGCAGTGGAAGGATTATACTGTTATGAGAAGGTCTTGGGTAGACAAGTAATTAACCCTGAAAAGACTACTGTCACAAAATTATTCTAAGCTGGATCTGTAACCAACTTTGTTTTGTCACTGGGTGTGCCAGGGGTCCTCAAACTTTTTAACAGGAGGCCAGTTCACTGTCCCTCAGACCGTTGGAGGGTCAGCTATAGTTAAAAAACAAAACAAAACAAAAAAACGATGAACAAATTCACTGCAGGCCCTGGATGAGTCAGCTGCTGAGCAGGACAACAGTGGTGGTAAAAACACCCAGCGGGCCGCATGTGGCCTGCGGGCCATAGTTTGAGGACCCCTGTATGCTATTCTGCCCTAAGGCACGGGCAAACGTCTCTGCTTTTCAGGCATGAAGATGTGGCTGTATGTCAGGTTTTCTTTGTGGGTAACAATTCTTTTTTCAGAAGCAAAAAATGTCATAGTATATTTCTTGATCCTAAAGTTTTCCTTATGAAACTTAAGAATGACAATAGTACTAATAGTATTCTTGTTTTCTTCTAGTACCTTCAAACTTATCTGGGAACTGTTATAGTTTAAAATGACTTTGATAGACCAAAACCCAACTAGAATCTAAGCTATCATAATATTTGATTTTGTTAATATTTTCTATTACAATGCTATGGAGATCTTTATATTTTGTAAAAAAAAAAAAAAAAAAACCTGAATTCATTGCAATCCTGTAGCTCTGCAATCTAAACCCTGAGCCCAAGTAAGCCACAGCTGTCCAGTTCATCCAAAGCCAAGCAACTCTCTATAGGGTTTCCAAAGCTGTCTATGTTTTCTATCTCGTTTGTTAGTATATGACGCATATGTAAGGGAATTCAGCAGCTCAATCATATTGAGTTGTACAACCATCACCACAATACATTTTAGAACATCTTCTTTCTTATACACATTGTTAGTAGCTCCCCCCAACCTCCCATGCCAGACCACCAGGAAAAAATTAATCCAGCCAATCTCTCCCAGATTTCATATACAGGACAAACATGCAGAAGAACAAATAAAGAAACGAAACAAAGCTTTACAGGAGCAGACAGTCTCATCTTTTTCCTGCACAGACGGCGGGAATTGAATTGTCCACCTTGTACTTAGCTGACCAATGCTTACACAACATTTCCATAAGGGCTACATAGGCTTCTAAATATCTACCAAGTTTGTAATATATATACATGTCTTTCATCCAACATTGAAGCAGAAATTCTAGAATGTTTATTATTCTCATCATACCATAGTATTTATTATTCCAGTGTCTCATTTTTTATGATAAAGATGCATATTTCTTGATTTCACAGTCTTCCTTATGAAACATAAGTATGACAATGGTCCACATAGTATGCTTGTTTTCTTCAAGTACATTCAAGTTTGTCCATGGCAACATCTGAATTTGAAATATAGAGAAAGTAATTATCACTAATTAATAATCATTAATTATCTGATAAACATGGGTCTGGTGAGTTATTAGGTACTATATAAGTAGGGACCTACAAAATGAGTAAATGCATGGATTTGAATAAGTGCAACGTTGAATTCTAAAGTACTAAAATAAAAAAAAATAAGTTACGTTGTAGTAGTAATTGACATTATAGCTAATGTAGCTCCATCAATTAGGTGAATGAATGCCTGACTATGGGGTAATATTAGCTGCTAGTTGTACGGCTAGTGCTGTGGTTTGAACAAAATGTCTAAAAGAATTGTAGCGATCATTCTGATTGGTATTACGAGAATAGGGATCCCTTGTGAAAGGAAATGGGTGAGGGAATATTTAGGTTTGTGACAAAGTCAAAGACTTCTTCACCTGTTCATAATATTCTGCCTGTTTCAGTGAAAGTTAAGTTGTAGATGTGTATGTTCGTGGAAGACGAAAAAGTTTAGTGAACACAGGAAAAAATTAAAATAATCAATATTAGAGATAATATTCAGCCTTTGAAGCTATGTATAGGTTTTATCTCTTTAAGGAATAATAGAATAACTTATTGCTGTTAGGAAAAGAGTCAGTAGTTGATTAGTTGATTCTTTTCATTATTTTATTGGCATCTTGTACAAATCTTATCACAATTCATATATACATCCATTGTGCCAAGAACTTTTGTACATTTCTTCCCTCATCCTTTTCAAAACACTTGCTTTCCACTTCAGCCCTTGATATCCACTCCTCATTTTTTCTCTCCCTCTTCACTCCCCCTTCCCCATGAATCCTTGATAATTTATAAATTATTATTATTGTGTCATATATTATACCATCCAGCGTCTCTCCGTACCCTCTTCTCTGCTTTCCTTCCCTAAGGGAGGAGACCATATGCAGATCATTGCACTCTGTTTTCCCTTTCTACCCCATCTTCTCCACACTCTCCAATTATTGCCCTTCTCACCACTGGCCCTGAGGGGTTCTTCTGGCCAGGATTCCCTACGTTTACAGTTCCTATCTGTATCAGTGTACATAATCTGCTCCATTCGAATTTTTAAGGTAGAACTGGCATAATATTAGTGTGGGGGGGGGGGAGGGGGGTGGTGAAGAAGTATTTAAGAACCTAGAGGAACAGTAAGCAAAAGTGGCAAGGAAAGCTGATGGTGCCTGGTTATCAGGGGATGTAGAGTCTGGGTCCTTAAAGGCTTGAAGATAAGCAAGCGGTCATCTAGCTGAGAAGCAACAAACCACACATGAAGAAGCACAGCAGCCTGGGTGATTGTGAGTTGTTAAGGGGATCAGCTATCAGGCATCAAAGAACAAAAAATCATATCATTGTGAATGAGGGGGGGTTTGTAGTGGGGACATAAGCCTATCTGCAGGCAACTAAGCATTCCCTCACAGAAGGCCTGGAGAGGGGATGAGGTAGTCAGGGTGCAGTGCAGCAATGATTAGTGGATTTTAAAAACAAAATAAAAACAAAATAAAGCATAATACAAAGAATTATAGAAGGCTCTTTTCATGTTGGGGTGGTAAATAGAGATAAAAATAGACACTTTTGATTTAATAAATAAAACTGTATGTTTGAAGTCTAAAAATAATTCAGTAAAAATTGAATTTCTTCAATCAGATTTTGATCTTTCTTTGGCCATTTCAAATCTTGAGGAAACTCTTCACTCTTGAGTTCTACAGAAGTAGGTCAGACTGAAATATATTTTCCAGTACCATTCCAGAAGATCCTATAACTCAATAATACTGCTTCTTTATTTTCTTAATAGTAATAATTGTTGTGTGTGCACTTACACTTTATTGAATTTCTTATTAGTTTTTCACATAAAAATGATACACTACACATTTTCAAAACTAGCGAGCTGCTTTTTTATTACTGAGGGTTGTGTTTGTATCTCTTAGTTCTCTAACTACAATTATTTTAGATTATTTGCTATGGCCAATTTTTCCAAGAATCATATTAATGTTTATTTATTTTATTTCAACCAGGATATTATTTCCTTTTACATTGTGTTTCCAATTGTTCTAATTGTTTTAATCTATCACAAAAAAATACTAGTTTTTACAGTTGATGACCTCTTATCTATAATCCATATTCTAATGAATTTAAATTCCTACTAACAATCTGGGTACTATTTTCAAGAACTGCAAAGAAATATGACGGTGCCTGAATACCAGAAGGAGAAAAAACAGCTGTGTCTCCAGTCTCAAATCGTGTCATAAAGGAGGCAGTTATGAGAAGAGAAAACCAGGACCACACAACAGGGTCACATAAGCCTGTGTGATCCATGGACTGAAAATTTGAAAAATCCAAGTCTGGAAGTGGACATGGTACCAGTGTCTAAATTCTAAATTTGCAAAACGTGATAAGTGATCATGGAAATCCAAATACCATTTGTGGAGCTCCAGTGTGGATGGAGTCTTTGTTGAATCCCCAACGATGATGATAGTCTGAATATCTGAACACCTTAATATCAAACAAAGAACGTTGTAAAATGGATTTTCGTGGTTGCAGTTATGCTGGAATGTTAAACCTTGTCATTATTTCTCCTTTTTTGACACATTTTGAATTTATTCTGTGGCAGTCATGTGCTTATGTTAATTTTATGATTGAAATGTAGGGGTGGAGTCTAGTCTGTTAATCTGGAGATAGCCATTGAGTAGCCAATGAGGCCTCTATGTGGGCATGGCTTTCTCCTGAGACTATGAGAAGCTATCTTCCCCAGTTGTTGGGAGTTAGTCTCAGAGGCGATGAGTCATGGAAAAGACAAGATGGCAGCGTCTGAGAAACTGGAGGAGCCGGCGGAGAGACCACATCGCTTTGCCCTGATGAAGCCAGACCTCTGAAGCTGGAGTGGCATGCTGTTGCTGGGCCCTGAGCCCTGGAAGTGAGGAGCCATGGGGAGACCTCTGCCGGTGCCGGGACTCTGCACCCACTGACCTGTGACTTCATGAGTCAAAAGGAGACTTTGTAGACAGATTTCGGACATATGGGTTAATATCGGACTTATTACTTTGTACTTGACTGCATTGGGATGCCTTCTTAGTGTCACATTCCTTTTGTATATAAACCCTTTCCTTATATCCACATGCGTGTCTATGAAATTTGTTGCTCTAGTCTACCTGAACTAACACATATCCTTTTTAGAAAAAAAATATTTTCTATTTTCCATTTAATTGAAAATGTTCTGTTTTGGGGGGAGGGGGGACATCACTGGACTCTGGTGGTTGTGGGAGCAACCCAGCCTTCCTCTTGGAGAACTGCTACTGGATTTGAATCACCAAGCCCTTGAGCTGCAGTCCTGCAATCTACCAGTCCACCACCAGGGCTCAGCTTAAATTTTCTGTTTTTTTAATCATCATTTCTGGGTGAGGTAATTATATAATCTGTTGTTAATTTGGGAATTTATAGGACAAAGAGTGAAGGGGTGAAGTCTAGATTGGTCAATCAGATCATAGCCAATGATGCTTCTGTGATACTTCCCCTGAGAATTCAAGAATTTCCTCTTCGGAAGCAGGAGTCTCTGTCTCTCTGTCTCTCTCTCTCTGTCTCTCTCTCTCTCTCTCCCTCCCTCCATCCCTCCCTTTCTCTCTCTGTCCCGCTCCTCACTGTGAGACAACATTCCTTAGGACAAGCAACACTGATGCAGCCCTGGGGGTGCCACCTGAATACCCCTGCCAGGGCTAAGATGCTTCTACCACCACTGACTTTGCACCCACTGACCTGTCATTTACCCACATTAAGCACCACTGTATGTATTTAGTGAGTCTGAAGAGGACTTCACTGATTGGTATCAGACATATGGGATCAGACTTATGGACTTGATATGCACTGGGATGGGATGTTTTCTCAATGTCCAATTGCTTTTGTATAAAAAGTATGTGTATATATATATATATCTGTTTATTATTGAGAAAAAGATTTGTTTCTCAAGTATAACCAGACTAACACACTGTTTTTTTTGGAGGGGGGGGGCAGTTATATCTTTTGTATGATTTTTGAACAGCAAATTCAGGATGGAAGTTATAGAAACCACAGATAGATTAATAGTTACCTGATGAAATGGAAAGGGAGATTTTGAAGAATAGAAATAGGTACACAAAAACTAAAATATTCCTAAGTCGATTGTGTTAATGATTGCACAAAATTTCTTAATATGATGTTTATATTATATATTAATTATAACTCAATAAAACAATTTCAAAAACCTGAAGCTTTATAGCCAAGAATTTGTAACATGTTATATAATCTTTATATATGCATATAAAACATTAAAACATATAAGAAAGATATGACAATCAATTGAAATGATACAGTCTTGGAAAGCCATAGGACAGCCCAACGCTGTCCTATGGGGTTGCTGTGTCTTCAAATCAACTCATGACAGCATTATCATTTTTTTGTTTATATTAAACTATGTGATTTTGGTAATGTACTTACAATACAACCGTCTCTACACTTAAAGCCATAAAATGTACTCATTAATTCTAAAAATTGAGGATCATTATAAGTTATTTTGATTGAGTCTCAGTCATTCAGAAAAGTGATTTGTATATAAACTTGTGCTTGTGTTATAGAAAGGAGATTCTGTAATGATATTTTATTATAGTACCTAGCGTGTGTAATTTTAGAATTTTTGCTCTCATTGCAATATTTTCCTCCCATTTGATTTTCTTAGTACCAGCTATAAATTATAAACATTTAAAATAATATTATATATTGTTTCAGCCACAGATTAGGCATTTGTATCAAACTGAAAATATTAAAGGCTCTTATGTAAAATTTTATAATCCATCCTCATTTCACAATTTTGATCAAATCTTTTTTAGTGTCAGACTATATGGAGGCTTGGAGATCAATCTGACACCTGTGTGTCAGTTTGTCATATTTGTTTCCTTGTATGCTGCTCTGATGCTGAAAGTCATATTATTGATATTCATTATTGGCAGAATCAACCAAAGTGGCCAGGTTTCTGCAGAGCTTCCAGACAAGAGGAATTGGTTCTGTACTTTGGAGATTTAACCAATGAAAACCATCTGAATTCCACCCCAAAATTGTCAGGCACTGCAAGCCTCATGAATGACAGCATTATCAGAGAGAATGCCAGAAGATGAGTCTGATTGAAAAGCAAAATATGAAAAATATTTTTCAATGTAGTGTCAAAGACAATGATGTGTCAGGGGTAAAACCTTTAGAATTTTCATTTACTGATAAAGGATGACTCAAAAGGGGAAGAAACAGCTGTAAACAACTACCGAAACTATCAAAAATTGGAACTTGGAAAGTACAATGTCAAGTATAAACTGGAAGTCATCAAAAATGAATGAACAGAAAAAGATAAATATCCTAGGTGATAGTGAACTGCAATGGAGTTTTATTGGCCATTTTGAATCAGAAAATGACATGGTTTACTCTGGCAGGAATGACAGATTCAAAAGATATGGCATCACATTTATTTTCGAAAGAACTTTTTTATTAATAATTTTATTAGGGACTCATACAATTCTTATCACAATCCATGCATACATCCATTGTATGTCAAGCACACTTGTACATCTGTTGCCCTCCTCATTCTCAAAATATTTTCTTTCAATTAAAGTCCTTAGAAACAGCTCCTTGCTTTATCCCCTCCCTACATTTCCCCCCCTCATGAATTCTTTATAATTTAAAAATCATTATTACTTTGTCATAGCTTACACCATCTGTTGTCTCCCTTCACTCAATTCCCCATTGTCCATACCCAAGGAAAGAGGATACATGTAGATCCTTGAAATTGGTTCCCCCTTTCTTCTACCCTCCCAGTATCATTACTCTTACCAATGGTCCTGAAGGGAACATCTGTCCTGGGGTCCCTATGTTTTTGGTTCCTATCTGTATCCATAAGCATCAAAAGGAATTTTTATGATCTCTCTTGAAGTTTAATTATGTCTGTGATAAGATAATATCCTCATGCAGGGAAATTCAGTCAATGCAATTATTATTAAAATTTACCCACCAACCACTAAAGCTGATAATGTAGAAATTTAAGAATTTTATTAATGTGCTATCTGAATTTGCTCACACATACTTTGAAGATGCATTGATAATTATTGGACACTGGAATGTGAAAGTTGGAGACAGAGGTAAGGATAGTGGTTGGAAAATAGGGTCTCGGTGATAGAAACGAAGCTGCAGATCACAAGATAGAATTTTTCAATACCAATGATTTCTTCATCACAAATACCTTTTATGTCAGCATTTCTAGATGGAAAACACAGAAATCAAAGTGACTTCATCTGTGGAATGAGAAGGTAATGAAGCTGATTATCAACTCCTAAAAGCAGAAAAGGAAACAGGACTGGAACAGACCACAAATTGTTCAGGTGTAGCTTCACTTTGAAATTGAAAAAAAAAATGAAACAAGTTTACAAGACGCAAAATACAACCTTGGGTATATCCCACATGAATTTTGAGAAAATATCAATAACATATTGACATATTGAAAACTAATGACAAAAGACACGTTGGACCTTGGGATTGCATCAAGATCATACATGATGAAGATAACTGAAAAGTCCCTCATGAAGTCATGTTACATCCAAGATGTGGTATAACACTAATGAAAAGCAAAACTCTTCTCTATTTCCTTTATATTTCCTCCTCCCACCCTGGTTCTTTTCTGACCTCATTAAACTAGTTAGTTATGAGGACACTTATGTGTATAAATAAGATTGTGCAATGCATGAAGGCCAGAATAGAAAACACTTCAGAAACAGTAATGGGAGTAATGATTCCCTGATGATATGGGAAAAGGTAGGCAGAAGGAAGAGGGAGTAGATAGCAATGATGATTGTATAATCCCACTCAAGGGGAACAAATAACAGAATTGTAAGTGAATGGATATATTGGATACAGATAATAATAGTAATAATAATAATTTATAACATATTTAGCATAAAAGCTCCTGGGGTTTGGGTGCGGGGGGTGGGGTGTGGATGGGGATAAAGTGGAGCTGATTCCAAAGGAATTCAAAAAGAATGAAAATAATTTTAAACCAATGGAGGCAACAATTGTATATGCGTGATTGACCTAACTGTATTACAAATTATAACAACTGTAAAATCTCAAATAAAATGATTTTTTAAAGACAAGAGAAAATATCAAAAATAGGAATTAGAAGGGACTCTTAAATATGCTCTTAATCATAGAGTAGCTAAGGCAAATGGGAGTTGAACAGAAATTTTTTAAGAGCAGATGGAAAAGACAAAGTTAAAAATTTTTATGAGATGTGTCAAGACAGAAAACTGAAAAGAACTTGTACAGCTTGTCTTAAACTTAAAGAACTGAAGAAAAAGTTAAGCTTCGGCTTGAAATATTGAAAGATTATTTGAATAAAATATTGAATAACCCAGAAAGCATAAAAAATATAGAAAGAATACACAGACTCACTGTACCAAAAGAACTAGTTGATATTCAAAAACCAATCATAGTGGCATAAGAATTCCAGACTTCATTGAAGATATTAGTCAAAAAACAGGCTTCAGAAATTGGTGGAATAATAATGAGAAAGTTTCAGCAAGCTGAAGAATCACCAGAAGGACTCATTCACCTATGCCAGGAAATGTCAGAGATAGCTATGTGGCTAACTGACTGAAAGAGATCCATATTTGTAGTCATTCTAAAGAAAGGTGATCCAATGGAATGCTTGAACAATTTCATTTACATCACATGCAAGTAAAATGTTGCTAAACAATGGTTGCAACACATTCAGGTCTGAGGTTCAGGCTAGAGGAGCCGCCAGGGATTCAGGCTGGAATCAGAAGACTTGGAGCAAGAGTTATTATTGATTATGTCAGATGGATCTTTAATGAAAACAGAGAACACCTGCACGCTGTTACTTATGTTTTGTTGAGTAGGCAAAGGCAGTTGGTTTAAAGAGGTTTAAAAATATTATAGATAGCAACCTTAAGTAAATGGGAATTCCAGAACACTTAATTTTGCCTTTGCAGAACCTGTACTTGGATCAGGACCCATTTGTGCAAACAGAACAAGTAAATCCTGCATGTTTTAAAATAAAAAAGTATCCATTAAGTGTTTGTCTTCTCATCATATTAGTTCAATGTATCCTGAACGAATAATCAGAGAAGTTTCATTATCTTAATAAGAATTCAGTATCAGGAATGAAGCAAGGCTTAAAATAACCTGTGATGTGCTGAACTCTTTCTCACAGAAATTAAAGAGAATTTTAAATACTTATTAATGAAGGTCAAGGATTATAGCTTTAAGTAGAGATTAAAACTCAATGTAAAGGAAACAATAATTCTGACAACTTGAACAATAGTTAACATTATGATAAATGGAGAAAAGATTGAAGCTGTAAATGATTTTGTCTTGATAGGCTCCACATTTAATGCCTCTGAAAACAGCAATCTCATACTTTAGTATGCACTTAGAAGATACACATTTAGCCATTGGCAAAGTCCTCCCAATAATCCTAAGACCTATAGAATGTGATCATACTGAAAGGTTCAAATGGAAATTCTAATAGTAATCATGTCAAGATGAACAAATCGTAGTAATCCAGAAGTAGCAACATTCCCAGATTGCAGGGATTAGTAGCATCCTTAAGTAATTATAAGATATCATGTGTATTGTCTCCATCTCATCCATATTTTGTTTATTAAATTCAGTCCTTCTTCAAAAGCCAAGTGGGCCATATATTATGCAAACTACCAGTGCTTGCTCCAACAGTAATAGCTATAGTGATTGTAGTTTCTCGACTGAAACAGTTTAGTACAGTGTTTGGAACCTGGTAAGGTATTTGTACCATGCTAAAGAAATACTTTTCTTTAACTTTTATCGAGAAACAGAGTCATTCAGATGACAAGTGTATAATCTTAGTGACCATCATTTTACCTTTCCAGTTCCTAATATTCACTGTAACAGCTACACAGAAACTCACAAACAAAATTTATGATTAAAGAATTTATTGAGGAAGTTAACACATTATAATGCCATGAGAAATGCTAAAGGTAGTTGCTTATAAGTATATGATACAAAGTTTCATATCTTTTAATAAATGCCCAAAGGGGGATACCACTCTGATGTATGCATGGATTCAAAGGCATTCATCTCAAGCTCCATGGGTCAACAAACCAATTTCAAGGAATTCAACCAATTCAAAGGCATTCAAAGGCATTCAACCAATTTCTTGTTGAATTAATTCAGAGGTATCACTATCCAATAAGCCTGAATCCAAAGGCACTCTGCTCCAGGTGCTATGGTGATGTCAACAAGACCAACTTCCCCGATTAAGTGCCCAGAAACACTCCACTCCAAAAGTAAGGTCGCTGCACGTAAACGCTCATCTTAACTGTCTCAGTAGGTTGGAGTTTCTCTGGCTTCTTGTTCTATCTACTCCAGCTCATTTGTTACAGCTAGCTCTGTTCTGGATGCAGGGGTTTACTAGGCAGGGAACTCAGGTCCACAGGGCACACTCTTCTGGCTATTGTTGATAGTGAGATCCCACCTATTGCTTGTTGGATGTTTCGTGCTATACACAGCTTGATGCCACTCCAATGAATCCTGTTAGTAGTTACTCACAGGTAAATTCTCTCAGAATCTTCACCCAATCTTTTTCCAAGGCCCATACAGGGAAAGGTTATGTGGTGGTCATATGCTTATGTTAATTTCATGATTGAGATGTAGGGATGGAGTCTAACCTGTTAATCTGGAGATAGCCATTGAATAGCCAAATGGGGTCTCTTTATGGGTATGGCTTTATCCTGACATGTCTGGGAAATCTCGCGATATTTCCCTCATGCAAATGAGAATCTATCTCTCAGTTGTTGGGAGTTAGTCTCAGAGCTAATTACTCAGGACAAGACAAGATGTCAGTGTCTGAGGAGCCGGAGAAGCCACACAGCTTTGCGTTGATGGAGTCAGACCTCTGAAACTGGAGAGACCACATGGAGACGGCTGCCAGCGATAAGTTGCTTCTGCCACCACTGGATGCTCTTGATGAGCCCTGGGTCTTGGAAGCGAGGAGTCATGGGAGAACCCCTGCCAGCACCAGGATTTTGCACCCACTGACCTGTGACTTTGTGAGTCAGAAGGAGACATTATAGACTGGTAACGGACACATGGGTTAATATCAGACTTATGACTTTGAACTGGACTGTGTTGGGATGCTTTCTCAATGTTCCATTCCTTTTGTATATAAACCCTTTCCTTATATCCCTATGTGTGTCCATGAAATTTGTTCCTCTACTGTACCTAGACTAACACAGGTTATTAGGTGGGAATTAGAGATTTTGGCTAGAAGAGCCTCATTAAATAATTCACTGCCTCCATAATAGCAACATAAAATCACCCTATTATTACACCTGTGATTTTCCTATATAATATGATTTCAGTACAAAGAAACGATTTGCAGATTTTCACACTGGCCCATTATATTGAAGACATCATGATAATTTAACCTGCCAAACAAAAGATACCAAGTATATTTTGTATGCTGACATATATCATAATTTGTGAAACTTATACATTATATTCTTAGATCATATATGATATGTTATCCAAGGTAAAGGGAAAATTATTTCAGGCAGCCTGCACAAAAGAGAGGTATAGCTCTCATTTGGATTCTGAGGACTATATAATTAATTCTTGGAAAGATTGATTGATCTAAGCAATTTACTGATGACTTGAAAAGTTATACAATCTGAGTGAAAGAGTAAGAGCTTACTCTAAAGCACATATCAGTTATGATATATTCACCTCTACTAATCAATTCATTGGTTGTGGAATGGTATTCAACTCTTGATCATAACAAACTATGGATAGTATTGTGAAAGAATGGTAATTTGAGATAACTTAATCATGCTCATATGGAACCTGGGCAGATATTAAGAAGCAGTACTCTGAACAGAATAAGATGATATTTTATGGTTTAAAATCAGAAAAAGAACATGGATATCAATCCAGTATTAATTTACCATACTTAATAATTCTATATGCTGAGCAAATAATCCAACAAACTGGACTATATAAAGAAGAATGGAGAATTGATCATTACCAAACTGCCATATACAGATGGCATAGCCTTGCTTGTTGAAAGTGAAGAGTATTTGAAGCACTTACCAATGGAGATCAAAGATTAAAGCCTTTAATATTGCTAATAATTCAATAAAAAGAACAAAAATCCAGATGGACTAATAGGCAACATCATGATACATGGGGAAAAGAACTGAAGTTGTCAAGGGTTTCATTTTGTTTCGATCCAAAATTAAGACTCATAGAAGCAGTAGTAAAGAAATTAGGTAATATATTGTATTGGACAAATCTGCTGTACAAGATCTTTTGAAAGTGTACAAAAGCAAAAATATGCCATTTTGAGGACAAAGAAAATCTGACCTGAGCAATGTGAGTTAGTGGACTTTGGTATGGACCTTACTTGGCTAAGACTCTTTTTGGTTTAGCTATGAGGATCTGGTAATCCCTATGATGTTACCTAACAATGTATTCAACTCAATGATAGGAATTGCAGTGGGCAGCAAAGCAGTTCTAAGTGTATCAGGACAGAATACAATCTCTTTATACAAGTAAACTCCAGGTGAAATTAAAATAATGTTTCCTCAAGGATGTGACTTACTCCTTTTTAAGAAGACATGGTGGGAAGACTTCTTTTTACTTCTTGGTCTGGATCCTGTATCTGTCTAATCAATTTCAGATTATTTGGACTTGAGAGCACAGCTCCTCCATATTTCCTGACAACTTGGGAAGGCATCCGTAGCCTGCCATATTGCTGGCTGAACTTTAATTCATTCGGCACTGTATCCATGAGTCTGAGCCACTACCCTTGGATGAATTCATCCCTTCATCCAGCAGTCTGTGGGCTTGCTACTACCTGGTGCTCCTGCTCTGGTACCTATGTGGATCAGCAAATGTCTTCAGCTTAACAGGGGACCCATGAAATTGAGTCAAACTGGATTATCCCATTCTACATTTGTGTGAGTATATATACATACATATATATGATTTTTACTTCTCTATGGAACCCAGATTAACATAGAATTGTATTTTCAGTTGACTTTTATGCATTTTAAAGCTGGGTAATGAATAAAGAATATTTAGAGAAATTGATACACTTGAATCTTGGAATTGGCAAGGTATATTGTGTATTCAAATAACAAAGATGTCCATCTTGGAGGAAATACGGCCAAAATGATTGTTATAAGCAAGATTGTTATAAGCATACTTTGTCTCATATGTTTTGGTCATGTTATCAGGAGAGATCCATTTTTGGAAAAGAACCTCACGTTTATTAAATTAGTGGAAAAGCTTAAAAAAGAGAGACCCTCAAAAGTTGAATTGACACATTGTATGAAAAAATGGAATCACATAATAAAAAATTTGAGGGTGATACAGATCAGGAAGTGTTGTATTCTGTTGCAAATGAAGTTTGTATGATTTAATATCAACTCAATAACATGTGAAAACAACAATCAACTAACCTACCATATATACTCAAGTGTAAGCTAACCAGAATATCAGCTGAGGTACCCAAATTAGCCACAAAAACTGCATAAAAATGTGCTGAAAAGTTCAACTTATACATGAGTATATACAGTACTCAGCCTAATAGGTATGATCTGGTAAATTTAAACTCCTCCAAAGTAATTGAATGGCAGATAAACAAAATCTGCTGCTATATGCTATATGCTGCTATATGCTATAATAAGGTATGTAGTATTCCAGCAATCCTATGATGTACATTCTGTTTTATTTTGCTTATGCTTGTTCAAATTAAGGTATATCTCTGAGATGTTATGCTACTATGGATCACTCTCTTTAAGTTGTGTTATCTGGGCTGAGCCCCGGTGGCGTAGTGGTTGAGTGCAGGACTGCGGCCTACTAGCTTGGTGGTTCAAATCCAGCAGCAGCTCTCCAGGAACAAGGCTGGGCCTCCCACTCCCACCAGAGGTCAGTGATGACCCCCCCAAAACAAACAAACAAACAAACAAAGTTGTGCTATCTGTTTTTCTGGGGTTTTTTGTTAAATGAAACCCAGGAGCGGTGAGCCCATAGAGACAGCAAAATTGAACAAGGGTTTGGGGATAGGGCAGGGAGGTATGGGCCAGGGAGGTACAGGGGAAATAAAAGGAAGACAATGTTATGGTGTCCTGGAAAGAAAAGTATGTTTGGAGAATGATTATGGAAGCAATTTTACAACTCTGTTTGATGTGATTGGACTATGAAAGAGATAACATATGTATTAACTCCGAAGTAACAATAAATTTTTGTTCAGAAATTGGGTTCATACAAAATCCTATTTCCAATTTGAGAATAATTAATCCTCACATCTTGGCCCTACTATATACTCACCCACAGAAAAGGAACATAGTAGACACTGGTGCTATAGCAAAATGTGGCAAAGAATGTATATGGTGCCTGATTATCAGATAAAACAGCATCTGGAGTCCTAAATGCTTGTATCCAAACAAGCAGCAAGATGAGTAAGATGTCAAATACATTCTTATGGAAGAAGCACAACATCATCCGTCAGAAGGATTGGAAATTGAAAGAGGGATTATTATTAGACCCTAAATCCAGTTTGCAGAAGGTGATGGATGGCAGTGGAAGCTCAAGATTCATTGGTAAAAGTCTATAATAAATAAACCTCCAGAGAATACCCCCTATATAAAATTGAGGGATGAGAGAAAAATGGGTTATTATAGAGAGTGCCAGGCAGAGATGAATATAGAAGATCAAATGAATAACTCTGATTTGGGAAGTTAAATCTTTGTCAGTAGATTCTCCCTCAGATGAAGGCTGGACCTGATTAGGTTTTATACATTTTCTGTAGTTTGGGTTGGTATTGTTAGGTTTTTGTTCGTTCATATTTTAATGCTTCTTAGAGGTATTATATCATTGGCGGACACCCTCTTGATATTGGGTTATGTGTTTCTGGTTTTCAGTATATGAAACCCAGGTTTGATGAATCTGTAAGGAAAATAAGTAGAATAAGCCTTTCTGGGGAGTTGGGTACAGTGGTGGTGGGTGAGTAAAAGGGAGATAATGTCAAGGAGACCATACAAAACAAGAATGTCTGGAAACTAATTGTAGTAGCAATTAGACAGTTCTGCTTGACGTGACTGAACTATGAAATGATATTATTTTTGTGTTAAATCCCAATTAATAGTATTTTTAAAAATTGAATGATAATGACCATAGAATTGGACTATGATTCTAAAGAATGATTATGTTATCAGCAGCTATTACCCACCTTGCAATCATCTGGAATGTCAGTAGTGATTGAGTGTGTTCACAGGACAGCAAGTAACAGGTCAGATAGAACTGCCACCAGAACCTAGAATTTGCATATCTAGTGGGTTGTGAAACTTAATTGGAGAAGCACAAATCCATTGTGCAACACGATGGTATATGAAAATTTCATTTGGGTAAGGCCCATAAAATGGTTTAATAGATAGGAGATTCATGCAAGTAACTACTTTTTCTTCAATAAGCACTCCAAACTCCATCGCTCTAATTGATGGCCTCTCAATATTGTGTGTAAAAAAATATGTGAAGAGAAGAAAATAACTGGCTCATGCATAGCATAGGACAATACAAAGGTACAAGTTGAATATGTCCTGCTGTTCAAATATATTGAGAGATGGTCCTGTGAAACGAAGAGGAGAGAAAAATATCAATATGCAAAACACTGTGCAATATACCTGATCATTAGTTGTATAGGACAGTGATCTGAGCATTGAGTATAAATCCAAACAATACAAAATAATTTACAACTTCAACATTTGCTCTATGTATCATGATTTAACCTATTGGTCCACTTGTGAGGATTTTGGTCTTCTTCACATTGAGGTTTAATCCATAGTAAGCTTTAATCTTGATTTTCATCAGCAAGTGCTTCATATTCTTTACTTTCAACAAGCAACTCTGTCATCTGCATATCTCAGGTTGTTAATAAGCTTTCTTCTAATCCTGATACTGTAATCTTTTCTCTTATAAGCCAGCCATTTTGATCATTTGATCAACATACAGGTTGAAAAAGTATGGTGAGAGGGTACAACTCTCACATATGCCTTTCTTGATTTTAGACCATGCAGTATTCCCTTGTTTTATTGGCACAACTCTCTCCTCATCCAGGTACAAATTTCTCATGGGCACAAGGAAGTGTTCTGGAATTCTCTTTATTCTCAAGGTTAGCCATACTTTAGTATGGTATATATAGTAAAATGATTTTGCATAGTCAATAAAACACAAGTAAACATCATTCTGATATTCTTTTTTCAAACAAGAGCCATCTGACATCAGCAGAAAACTGAAGTTTGCTGCTTATCATACAGTAGTTAAAGCAGATGGAAGAAAGAATGAAATCAACAACCTGTCTTGAGAATTTAAAGGGGCAGCTTAAAAACAATGCCAACTATTATAATGAAATGTGCACAGACGTAGAATTAGAAAACCAAAAGGGAAGAACAGATATGATGAACATATTCTTTCCTTTCAAGTTTCAGAGATTTTCTGACATCCACTTTGATCATATCTTTCTTCTGGCTTAGTGCTTTCTTCTTAATATCTCCCCACAGCTCATCTGATCTTCGACCATTATTGTTCAATACATCACACCTGTTCTCGAGATGCTCATAAAACATGGTTTAGATTGATTGAATTAAGATCATATTTTGTCTCTAGCGGTCTTGTTTCGTTTTCTTCAGCTTTAACCAGCAGCTTTAACTGCTCCACACTCAGCTACTGGCCTGGTTTTCACTGCTGATGTATAGCTTCTCCAGCATGTCTTCCCAGTGATCTGGCCAATGTGATTTCTGTGTGTTCCATCTGCAGAACTCCAGGTGTTTAGTCCCCTTTTTTGTTGTGTAGAAAAAGGTGTTTACTATGGACAAGTTGTTGGACTGAGATAATCTTATCACAGGCAACATTTTATTTCCTTACTGATTTTGCAATATCTTATTTGATAATGATTATCACTATATTGCTCCTGATTGTGTTATTTTTGACATAGTAAGTAATATGTTTTTATGATTTACAATGCCTAATAGCTGCCCATTTTAGCTCACTACTGCCTATCATACCAATCCTTCTGCATTATATTTCATTTGTGTTACTTCCAATTTTCATAGATTCATACTTCCTAGGCATAGTTCATGTCCTGATCATTGGAATATTCTTGCAGCTCTTTCTCTTTATCTTGAGTCATTCTCCAACAGCAAATGAAGATCCTCAAGGCTTCACACATACTGTCTGTACCTAACTCGCATCACTGTGGTCAACTCCACTCTGAGAAATCAGCTCCTCTTTCGTCACATTTCAAGTGTCCTTGCACTGGAGGGGCCCATTCTCTTTCATGATCACTGCCAATATTTTGCTCCCAAGATTTAAACTGTCAGTATGTGACATTGTTTTGAAGTTATATATAAGGTTTTCAGTGGCTCTTTCCTCTGAAGTGGGGTACTAGTCATTTTTCATTATCTGTTCTTAGTATGAAGTTCCACTGAAACCTATTGATTTGGGGTGACTCAGCTGCCACTGAAATACTAGTGATAGAACTTCTAGAATCCTAGCAACACACAAGCTACCACCATAAAATAACTGACAGAGAAGGGGTGAAACAAGATATCTAGACCTTTCTTTTTTAGTATTTCTAGATGAGTTTTATCTTCCAAGCTATAGCTTAATAGGTAGTATGGACCACTTTTGTCAACCAAGGATTGTATCTCCATTGAAATCACTTCTTTTTTTCTGTGCATAAGGCATTTTTATGTATATAGTCTTTTTTCTTTCCACAAATCTCTCTCCTATGGGAAAACATTTTAGCTGCCTGGAATGATACAGTACATATGGAGAGGCTTAATCCTGCTTGCACAAGCACTTCATGGTCTGTCTCTGTTCTCTGTGAAACTTGTTGCCTGTCAAAAAGCACAGTTGGGAATATGACACTGGTTGTCCTCTAACTTCATATCCCAAAACTGAATTTTTATCTTCACCACACCACTCACACCAACACTTGACCCTGAATGTCTCAGTAGTTGCTTTTCAACCTGGTCTGCAAATAGTATTTATTTTCCAACTCAGTAGAAAAGTGATAGGTCAGCAATTATTTTTCAAACTGAAGCCTACCTCCTCTTAAAATATTAAATTATATTAATTAAATTGTTAACTATCTAATTGTAATTCTGCTGTGGCTTTCCTCTTTAAACAGAAATATCATGCTTTGGCAATAGTTAAATAGAGGCAGTAGATCAAAGCACAGAAGCACAAACTGGTTGGTACTTTAAACACTATTCCCGCCACATATGTAAGAACAGGAATCAGAATAAGAAAATAAGCAAAGTCAAGTGTGTTCTGATAAGAAATCAAGAGGAAAAATTTCAGATAACAGTTAGGATATCATGAGTATCATGATTGTAGAGTAGAACAAATTAAGTATTTTAGCTAAAGCTTTAATATGTCATGATAGGAGGATGTAACTATGTATAGTGTGTGTATGTGTATGTGGTGTGCATTTAGATGGCAGTAGAACTTTCAGATGATGCATAAAAAATTACCACATATCATAGCAGTTTAATAGATGCTAATTGTTGGCAGAGCCCCGGTGGCATAGTGGTTGGGCGCGGGACTGCGGACCACTGGGATGGAGTTTCAATTCCAGCTCCACAGAGCAAAGGCTGGGCCTCCAACTCCCACCACCTGAGGGCAGTGATACCCCCCAAAAACAAAAAAAAAATAGATGCTAATTGTTGCTTGAAGTATGTCCAGATAGCTTTATGCAAAAATAACTCTTTAACTTATCCTATTTTTATACAATGAACGTAGAGACGTTTATTTTCTGAAAATCTGCCCTCATTTTGCCTTCAAATTTTAATTCCAACATCTTATTCAGAATAATTAATTTTAGTATCCTTTATAAAATTTGATGCTATATTATATATGATTATGTATCAAATCCACCACATTAAATATGATTATAACTTCATATATAATACAGTTTTGCATCTATCATGTCTAACTAACTATATGTAAACATACAAATAAACTAATACAAAACAAATAACATCAAAGTAAGATATACATAATAGCATACATTTTATGTAATCACTAATTATTTATATAGTCTTAAATATATAAGCATTAAACTGTTGCTGATACTGTTTAAATCTATGTTTCATATATTTCTAAATATGTAACATGTATGTCACTATGATTTGTGTACAGTGTCTGCTAACATAGTCAGTTACATATTGGGTTGCTCACTGCAAGGTGAGCAGTTGAAATCTTCCAGAGTAGTTTTGATACTTCCACAAACATTTATAGTCTTAAGGGTAGCTATGAGTTCAAATTGACTTGATGGAAGTCAGGCTTTTTTCATCTTTCTTTTGGGGGGTATGATTTATGCATGTGAGCATGCTGTAAAATCTTTGTGGGAAAAAATCATTATAATTTAATTACATTTTCCCACAAAAGTATATAAGGAAGACTATATTATTGATGACTCTGAATTTTAGTGTGAGTGGAGAATACTAAATATGCCATGATCAAATCTGTGCTACAAGAAGTACAAGCTAGGCTGAGTCCCGGTGGCGTAAGTGGTTGAGTGTGAGACTGCAGCCTGCAGGCTTGGCGGTTCAAATCCAGTGGCGGCTCTCAGGAGCGGTACTGGGTAGTGCCCACCACCATCAGAGGCAGTGGTGCCCCCCCAAAAAACAAACAAACAAAAAACAAAACAAAACAAACAAGAAGTACAAACTGTGTGATTTTTTAGTAGAGATGACTGCAAGATTTCTTTGTCTCAAGTATTTTGGACGTTTTCCCTAGAAAAGACATCATGTTTGGTTAACTGAAGGGTTGATGAGAACAGTTGGAACTTCAGTTAGGTGGGATGATGCATTAGTGCAACAATGAGCTTCAGCATAGCAATAATTTTGTGGAAGGGGTAGGCAGTGTGGTATTCACATTATCTTGAATCAACATGAAGGATTAGGAATGAAGAAATGGAGTCTAGCCTGTCAATCAGGTCACAGCCTGATGATGGGGGTAAAGCCTTCGCATGAGGATTCTGGAGACTTCACAAGTCATTTATGGACTAGTATTGGACATGGAGGCTGAATTGGACTGGAATGGAATGCTTTCTCAATATGCATTTGCTCTTTGATGTAAAGCTCTCTCCTACACATGCATGAGTGTGCCTGGATTTGTTCTCTAGTTAATCCAGTCTAGCACAGAGAGAGACCAGGAATGTTTTTTTTTCTATTCTTCCCAGATTTAATATGAATCAGAACCGACTCCAAGGCATCTAAAAAGAATAGCTATAACACACACATTTTTCCCTAATACAATTGTGTAAAAAGGCAAGATAAGCTTTAACTAATTTATGATTTTTGAGTAATATTTGACTGTATTATTGCACAAAATGGGCATTTAGTAAAGCTTTCTTTTCAGTAAAGGAATTTTCTAAGGAATAAAGTCAAATCTTTAAACATTTATTGTCTTCATTTTTGTCCTACTCCTAAATTTACAGATACATCTGTGTAAAAGTAGCCTTTAATAAGTGTCCCTGAAATAAACTGCACTAGGTCACTATGGGAAGTCTCGGCTAGTTTACATGAAGAAAAGGACAGACTGTCCATTTCCAAAACCAGCTTCACTGCCATTCTGACTCTTAGTGATCCTGAGTCAATGTATCAGATTAGGATGCATGAGAAGTTATGTGTAATTCCTGTATTTCACAAGTCTTGCTTCCCAATGTGTGGGAAAAGAAAAAAACGCATATAAAAGACCCATGAGGTCAAATATGATTTTTATATAAATCTCTTTCCTAGTATTACAAAAGAACAATTTATATCTTGACATACTGACTTTGAAAATCTAAAACAATTTGACTTTGATAGTTTAATAGTACTATTTTTATGAGTGGTTCCTTTTCCTTTTTCTAACTCTGCCAATATTTTTCCAAGTTTCACCAATATTTCAATGATAAAGGAAAAAATAAACAAAAAAGAAATATAAAATACTTAAAATAACAGAACATATCTTTGAAATGATAATTGCTTATATAGAAGAAAAGAACCAATGTAAAAAGGGAAATTCATGTATGTAAAACTATATCAACTAATAAAAGCCCCGACTTAAAAATTTTAAAACACATTTTATATATATGTAAGCAAATAAATATCACTGACTCCCACCTATTTAGATATTCCATGTATCATGCATCACATATTACATACATTAGTTATACTCTCTTTAAAAAGAAAAAAAAATGTTACCAATAGTTATGAGTTTAATAATGCTGGGTTTTTTTTGGGGGGGAGGGGGCATCACTGCTCTCCGGTGGTGGGAGTAGGAGGCCCAGCCCCACTGCTGGAATTGAACCTCCGTCCCAGTGGGCCGCAGTCCCGCGCACAACCACTACACCACCGGGGCTCAGGCCCAATGCTGGGTTTTTACAGTCTGGTTCATGCAAGCCAAACTTCAAGATCACACAGACAGTAAATCCTTCAAGTGTTACACAAATTCACATTTTATACATCATAACATGACTGTGAATAGACATTCTACTCATTTTATGACATTCAAGTGGTTCATGAAAGTGTATCAGTCATATTATGCATTGTACTTCCATATTCAGTGAGGTACAGTCCTCCTTTTCTCTAATGGAAGACATCCTATGCACAATAGCCTAGCAGTTTCATGTACTAATATGATTACGCTATTGTACCTCCTGGAAACCTGTCATAATGAATAAACCAATGTCCTTTTTGGTTTCTCATTGTCCTTTTGGGTTTCAAATGTCCTTTTTGGGTTCTCATTGATAGACTAAATAGTCAGACTATATTATACTTCCCCGAGCACTGACAGTTCTGGTAAGCACTACTCCTGCTGCCTGCAATCATAAATAGAAGGCAACATGTATTTACTTTGAAGAACTACCATTATATTTTAGCAAGAAAGATGAACAAAACTGAAAGATGGTCACATTCATATCAGAGGCCTTAAGAATCTTGATTCACATGCATTACTTATAAACATATACTGAAATTTCGGGAGTTTGTTCTCAAGAAAAACATGTATAGTTTAGTCTGGAGTCTACTTGCAATTATAAAAAGGTAAGTTATTTTGTGATACTGAAGATGGTTTTGAAAGTTGTTTCAAGAACTTTCATAAGAAACAAATGATAAATCTATATCCAAAGGGGAAAATACATATTTTATATAATTTAAAAGCTTTTTCTTTCCCTGTATTATCTGCCACTATATTTACTTCCAAAAAGTGGTTGTATATGATATATGTTCAATAATGATACACTTGTCTTAGCCTTGTTAGTATGCCTTCCAACAAAACCCAATAAAAATACTGTCTTCAGAGAGTATCTGTTGAGCTAGTTGAGTTCAATACTGTACAGTCAGTTCAGAGGTTACGGAGAATATTTAAGGTCTGCAAAAGATAATATTGATAGGTAGCCACCTTTAAGGATGTAGAGGAATCTTAGAGGTTAATAGGAGAAAATTTTAAGGAAATTGAAAATTGCTTTGGCGAGAAAGGCCAGGAAAGTCACATCAAAGCTCCCCGCCCCCCCGCCCCGCTTCATAGCAATGTGCATTTTCCATGGGTAGGAAAGGCTGTGCTATGAGATTTTTGTTGGAAAACCTTACCCCATCTACTCTTCAGTGCTCATCTTGCCCCTTCAGACTTTGTTTTTCAGATTAAATTCAAAGATCATTTAAAAGGAGCATAGTCTGTGTCCCTCAAGATATCGAAGATTCCATTTTGACCCTGTATGAATCAAAGACCACTGAGATGCTTAAGGTTTATTGTTTAACCTCAATAAACACACATGGGATTAACTGAAGGGCAGACAGATAAATGGCTTGGTAAGACTTGCCTTTCTAATTCTCGAGTCTCTTGCTTTCTAATGATTGGGCCGTGGTGCAGCTGCCTTAGACAAGCTGCCTTAGACAAGCTGCCTTAGCTTCCTTGTTTCAGCTGGAAAGGCTCACTTCCTGCAAGACATACCTGAGCAGAAGCCACATGGACCTACCTCGATGCAACTTTGGGTACTGGAGCAGCCATGTGGAGACCCCTGCCAGCGCTGAGATGCTTACATTCTCACA
The DNA here is from genome assembly GCA_004026705.1 of Nesogale talazaci. Lineage (NCBI taxonomy): Eukaryota > Metazoa > Chordata > Mammalia > Afrosoricida > Tenrecidae > Nesogale > Nesogale talazaci. The sequence continues at coordinate 127,352 of PVJH01000875.1, forward strand.
GATCTGGCTTTCCTCCTGCACTCGGTGCCATTGCGTGTGTTTTGTGAGATTGAGGAAGACTTCGTAGATTGGGGTCGCACATATGGCCTAATGTTGGACTTATGGGCTTGGACAGCACTGAGTTCAGATGTTTTCTTAATGAACACTTATCCTCTATATAATACTCTCTCTCAGATGTATGACTTTCTGTGGATTTATTTCGCTGGAGTACCCAGACTAACACAATCGCAGAAGCCTTCAAAGAAAGATCAGCAATGTATAGCTGTAGACAGAGAATATATCAAAATAATACCTTCACATTTTCATATTTTGTTGAGTAAGATTTTCTATATTTCTGTAGCAATATTTTTAGAGAGTCTCAAAAAGCAATACACACTGAACACATATCAACCCATTGCCTACTGAGTGCTTTCACTAAGGTAGCATCATAAATTTTAAGTATAATGTATATATTTTTAAAAGATCCTTCCTACTCCTTAAAGCATTTGAAATGCATCTAGTTTAACAGATTCATTATACAACTTTTTAAATGGTTTAAATACAGCATAGCATCTTTAAGGAGATACAGAAATTATGATAAATAATTCTATTGTGCAAATAAAGTAACTGGGCATTAGGGAGTTTAAGTAATTTGGCCAAGATCTCAAATCTTGAAAATTAACACAAAGAGTCTAAGTAGCTTTTTAAATATTAAGTGATAAATGTCTCTGTGGTGTTAGAGAGTCTAACCTGTCACTGTGAATAGCTTTTAAAAAAAGGAAGATATTGTTGGGACCTCAGGGAAGCTTCATGGACCAAACCCACAAAAAACACTGCAAATTAGTTGATTCTAACCCATGTTACCTTATTGGGCAGAGAAGAGCAGTCACTTTTTGTTTCGAAGGATCTAAATCTTTCTGGATTCTCAAAGTCACAATTTTTCTTTCTTTTTTTTTTTTTTTTTAAGGCATCACTGCCCTGGTGGTGGGAGTAGGAGGGCCAGCCTTTGCTCCTGGGAGCCGGAATCGAACCTCCATCCCAGTGGGCCACAGTCCCGCGCACAACCACTACGCCACCGGGGCTCAGCCCCCAAAGTCACAATTTTTCTTGTGGTATGACTAGTGAATTCAAACTGTGAACCCTGTGGTTAGATGCCCAATACCTTGTGCCACCAGGAGAACTTCAAAAAATTAACTAAACTTCAAAATGATTAACTAAAAGATGTACCTTTAAATTTTTGGTTAGGTTTGGATGGGTGCAAATGTGGATCTTTCCATATAAACTATCATGCTTTTTTTTTATTTTAAGACTGGAGGGTTGTTTTAGCTGATTTTTAAAAGTTGACAATTAATATTAGTTGAGAAGGGAGAGTAGAATTGTCCCCTGTGAGTTTCTGAGACTGTAACTCTTTACAAGATTAGAAACATGGTCTTTGTCCTCAGCAGCTGTTGACCCGGCAATCAGCAACTCAACAGGTAACAATTATGCCAGTGCTTGACACATTGATATATACATAGATTGTGATAAAAAGTTGTAAGATCCCACAATAAAAAGCAGTTGATATAATCAATTGGCTTAGAAAAGTAATCAATTAAAGAATGAACATGTAGCTGAGCCCTGGTGGCCTAGTGGTTGTGTGTGGGACTGCAGCCCACAGGGTGGACAGTTCAAATCCAGCAGCAGCTCTCCAGGAGAAAGGCTGGCTTTCCTACTCCAACCAGGGCAGTGATGCCACAAAAAAAAGAAAAGAATTAATATGTAATGTTGGAAAATATTTTGATACCAGAAAATTGTGTAAATCTCCCAAAGTTATGCCTTAATCCATCTACTGGAAATTGTATGTGTAGGGATAGGCCAAAGAAATGAAATGGGAGGAGGAAACCAAAAGGAGAAAGAAGGGGCAGAGATAATGGCAAAATGAAGAAGCAGGAGATGGAGTACATGAAGGTGAAAAAAATTAAATGAGACTTGTATTACAAGTCTGCCTACACCAGAGCATGTACATGGATACAGATAAGAACTGGAAACACAAGGAATATATGAGAGATAAACTTCTCAGGGCAAATATTGAGAGTAGTCATAAAAGAAGGGGAGGGGAAGGTGGGGATAGGGAGAAAGAGGGAACCAATCACCATGACTTAACTATAACCCCCTCCCAGGGGGAATGGACAACAGACAAGGGGTAAAGGGAGACATCATGCAGAAAAAGACATGAAAAATAATAATTTATAAGTTATCAAGGGTCATGAGGGAGGGGGGAAAAAGAAGGAGCTGATACCAAGGTCTCAAGTAGAAAGAAAATGCTTTGAAAATGATGATAGCTACAAAAGTACAAACGTGTTTGAGACAATGTATGTATGTATGGATTGTAATCAGAGTTGTTCAAGCTTCCAATGAAATGATTTTCAATAAATAAATAAAATAAAATCGATACACGACAGATATTAATTAACTCTACAGAATGCCTTTTCAACAATTGTTTCTTTTGGTAATTGACTGAATGATCACGGTCTATTTTCTAGTGAAGTTAACTAATATAGTTGACTACCACAGTACTCAACATCTCAACTTAACCTTCTAACCTCACCCATTACAAGTTCCCCGAGAGTTCTGAAAAATAAAAAGATAGTGTTTTCTCATTGGTGATTCCCCCTCCCCTCAAAAAAAGATGTTCACTGCTATATTGTTCTGTACTTTATCGATGAGCAAGGCATCAAATGACAAAATGCAGAGTTAGGGGAAGGAGTATATATATGCACAATCAAAAGCTGATGTATGAAGCAGAAGGTGTTGACTCTATCAAAGTACCTAAATCAAAATTTACCTGAGGTCCTGCGGTGATTACATTATTGGATATCAGAACACACCCAGTGTCTTTGAATTTCATTTTTTTTCTTTGCTTAAATTCATTTGAATTACAATGAAAACATTCTAACTCCATGACATTTTCAAACAAAACTTATTTGGTGACAGAAGCACCACAGAAAGTAACAATGACAAAAAAACACAGTGTTTTTAATTAAATAATAATTAAATTATTTTAACCAGAAAGATCTGGTTCAAAATGGACTACTGATCATACAGAGTGTATCCCTTTCCAGAAATAAAGAGGAAAATAGCAAGAAATAAAAAAGGCGAGGTGTAAGTCATTGTGGAAAATAATGTAATGGATAAGTAAGTCCAACCCCTCCAGGTTCAGAGATGGTGGGAGCAGCAGAGGGAAAGAGAAAAGGGCACACGTGCCCATGAAAACACCTAGCCCTGTCTGCAGGACCAAAGTGTTGACCTCAAGCAGGCTTGTGTGGCCACCTAATTCCTCAGCTGCCAGGTGGTTCGTCCACCTGCCTCTGACTGCTCTGGTCCTTGCCCCTTAGCAGGCAAGGATCTTAAGCTGGTGCACGTGTCATATGCCCTGAACATAGATGGCCTTTGAATTGCCTCACACCTGAAAGAAGTACAGGTTGACTGGAGCACTTCGGCCCCTTCACAACATCATTTCCCAGCCCGCATCTTCTTCAGACCACGGCAGTCCAACAACGACCTGCCCTTTGAGAAAGCTCATGCTCCACCCCTTACCCATAGGTCTGCCCATGAGACAACTTGGAAGGTGCTAGAACAGCTCCCACTTACCAGTTCCTTTTCAGAAATGACTGTGTATTAGGCAGTGTATGTCCTACCCCCTCCAACTGACCAAGCTTACACAGTTCGAGTCCTATTCCTTTGGGCAAACCTGCTACATTCAATCCAACAGGTGATAGCATTTTGCTTTCCACCCCAAAACCCCCTCACCAAATGAAAAGACCTCTGGTCACTCAGTCCTCACAGCTGCTCCGCCCAGTCTAAGCATGCAGGTGAATGAAGCCACTTGATCCTAGGCAATGCTTACAGTTGCTCAATTGATCTTTGCCCTACATCCTCCCCCCAGCATAGTCCTAACTCTCCCAGGGCAGGGTTTGGACTCCCACGTTCTATTTTCCCCTTCTTTAAAACAAATTGTGTACTGTTTTCAAAATTCCTTTTTTAATCAGCATAGTCTTCTTTTTAAAATAAAACATTTTGTACAATTTTTACATTCCTTAAACCAGTACCTCAATTAAGCCATATCAGAGTGTCAGAGCAATAGTCTGTTACCTGGGATCACTTGTGCCTTGTCCACTGATGGCAAGGCCATTCTAGAGGTGTCTCGCTCTGATATCCCCTCCCTAGACCCTTCACAAAGAACATTGCCTCTTCAAAGGCAGGATCCTTACCACTACATATTCCCTCTGCCCAGGAGTACCCTAAGAAACTTCTCCATCTCCACATCCCCGTTTGGCTCCCCCCACTCAAGGATTTCATGGTGCCTTAGGCTACAGCCAGTGTACACACACCCCTGAGTAGAGTCATTCACCTTTAGGCACTCATTTACTGCAGCCTCTCAATTAGTCCTTGCCCTTTGTGTTTTCCACACAGCACCTAATCCATCTGGGTTTCCGAGCCTTCCCTTAAAAGCAATTTTTTTCTCACCTACTCCAGCTAAATTGTAGCTGGGCAAGGCTTAGTCTCCAACAAATTTTCTTTTCTTTTTTTCCCCCTTCAATAAAATTGTGTTCTTTTATTCTTTTTCAATTAGCAATACATTTCTTTCAAAATAAGAAAGGTTTTCTTAATAATTTACAAGTCTTAAATTAGCACTACCTGATCCTTCCCTGCCCCCCACTCCTTTCTCTATTACTTTCCCTTACCTTCTTTTTATCTTATCCTATCCCCAATTCTACCACCTTTCTCTTGGTACTTGCTTTGAAGTGTCTCTTATTCCTGTATTACACTGCTCAAAAAAATTAACTACCCCCAAACAACACAACGTCCCTGCCACTCTTAACAGTTATACCAAGATGTCATGGAAACAACAGAAACTATAGGTACACACATAACAAAAAGAAAAATGATCACAAACAAGTCAACAAAATCCAGACATAAAATAAATGACTTCGGTTGATCAGGCTATCCAGAAAAAAATAATTCAGAAGATTGATGAAATAAGCCCAGAGTCTGTACGTGTCTGGAAAACAGACCAGTAGAGATCAGTCTTTTCTTTCAGAATCCTGATGCTCAACCTAGAAACTGAGTGCTCCAAGATTTTTTATTTTATTATTCTACCTTCTCAGTTTGTTTTTTAATGCCCTTTTCCTCAGGAATTCCACATCTCAGCAAAACAGATTGAAGCTCGCTGTCTCCCTTTCTGGCATCATGGGCCACTCTGCAGGAGAACACGCAGAGGGTCTGCCTAGCAATGAGCTTCCTGACAAAAAGTTATGTCCCCACTCACTGACCTCACCCCTAGCACTGCTGACACCAGAGATTCCTACAGCGAGGATGGATTGCATGCCGAGCCCAATGCTTCACTCCTTACAGTACAAAGAGTGAATCTGCACTTTTCATAGATTCTCAGAACAAGTTCAACTCTTCCCCCCAAAGTCCCCCACCCCATGCCCACCTAACTCCCACAACAAACAGCCAGATCCCAATCTGCTCTCGGAGACAAGGGAGTGATGGGAACAACCCAAACCAGGTCATATTTTACACACACACACACACACACACACACACATTCTCCTCAGATTTTACATTCTGAGTCTACTATGTTGAATAATAACATTTTTTAGATTTATAAAGACTCTCATCTTAAGCTCAAAATCCTGATAACTTCACACCCTATCACACAGACCACTCCTATACCAGGCAGATTTCTTTCTTTGTGTATACATCCATCAATACCTCACACCTGTAACCCTCTGAAAACCAGACTACCCCCAAATCAGGTAAAGATCTTGGATCCTGGCCTCTCATTTGCTTCTTTAATTATTGGATGATCTGTATCTTCTACCAAACTACCAACCTCATGCTCACAACCTCACATCTGCACCTGCTCCCAGATGGGAGGCCTATAGGTCAGAAGCTCCCACCACTTCCCTTTATCCAAGAGGGCACCACACCCTATGTCTAATGAAACATCCATGAAACACACCAACCAACTCCTCAAAGAGCTAAAAAGAAATCATCAAATTGCCAATAAGAATAGGAGAACTCAATACGCTACTCTCAAGGCAAGAGAGATTAACAGGAAAGAAACTCAATAAAGAAAAAGAAAAGATTAATGATACCATCAAGCAACTCAACATCCTAAATAGATGCAGAGTACTTCTCACAACAGAAAATACACTTTCTTCTCAGCGTGCATGATACATACTATGTTATAGACCACATGCTAGTTCACCAACTAATCCTTAAGTATCTCAAATACATACAGATCATACAGCCCATACAGATCTCAGACCATAATGCTATAAAACTGAAAGCCAACAACAGAAAGAACTAGACCATAAAGGCAAACACAAGAAGACTCAACAATATACTATTTTTAAAAGACTTGACAATAGCGCAAATAAGAGATTAAATTAAGTGCTTCCTTGAAAAAAAAATGAAAATGGTAACACAACATGCCCAAACCTATGGGAGACAGTAAAAGCAATTATCAAAGGACAGTTTTTAATAATCAGGGTACACATTAAAACAAAAGAAAGTCAATAAACATATGAGAAAATGTCCCTGATCATTAGCCATCAGAGAAATGCAAATCGAAATGAGATACCCCCTAACTATACCTTCAAGGACAGCTCAATTCAGAAAATCAGAAAGCAGTAAGTGCTGGAGGGGATGTGGGGAGACAGGAAGTCTTATCCACTGCTGGTGGACCTGTAGGTATGCACAGCCACTATGGAAATAGATTTGTAGATATTTAAAACATATGGAAATGTGAGCTACCATATGACCAAACAATCCCTCTCTGGGCATATACCCAGAAGAGGAATGCAACAAGCCATTACCAGACATCGATGTGCCAATGTTCATCGCAGCACAGTTCACAATTGCAAGGAGTTAGAAACAACCCAAATTTCCATCAGCTGATGAATGGATTAAAAAGATGTGGTACACATATACAGTGGAGCACTACACATCGCTGAAAAGAAGTACGCACAAAGCACATCACCACATGGCAAGAACTGAAGGAAATTATGCTAAGTGAAGTAAGCTAAGCACAAAAGAACATGTTCAACATGGGAACACTGAGGTAAGCTTAACAATGCAAAATGGGCAGAGGGAATAAAGCTACTATAGATAGGAATTTCTGGGGGGAAGCCAAGGTAATATGACAGGGATCGGACCAAATCCAGGGCTACATATATTAGCCAACTGTTATGGGTTGAGGAAGATGGTGATGTGTAGAGAGGGAATGGGGTACTAACCCACCCAAGGGAAGCATATTGTTTATGCCTTCACAGGGAAAGAGGGACAAAACTTAAACCCGGTGAATCCAGGATGTGAATGCAGTGTGATGCAATGGAGCGGGCAATAAGTGGAAGAGGTCTTAGGGCCCAACCCCAATCCCAACTATGTGGACTGCCAACTCTCTCTCCAAAGGAGTTTGCTTTGAAGGTCAGCATTGACACATATACCCTACCTCCAGTGAGCTGTTAATTTTCTTAGTGCCTCCAATTGAGGTCATCAAGCTGAGACCTGATTGACAGGCTAAATTCCACTCCTTCTTTCCTAAGTCTCAAAGTGACAACAGCTTATATAACTACCATAGCATACACTATCAAAACAAATTTACATAGACAGAAGTATTAAATATCAACAGACCCATAACAAAAGAAAATACAGAAAAACAGAAAAACAAAGCCCAAGACCTTAAGGGAATTATCCACCAGCTTTAGTGAGAACTAGCAGTAATGCTACACAAAGTATTCCAAAGCATAGAAATTGACAACAAATTCCCAAACTCATTTTACGAAGTGATACCAAAATTGACACCCAAACTGAGAAAACACAGTCTTTTCAGTCTTTCTGAAAACTGTAGGTCAATATCCATCATGAACGTAGATGGAACAATTCCCCACAAAATGCAAACCAACAGAATTCAATACAATATCAAAACAACAACAATAATAATATATCACAACTGAGTGTATTCATACTGGTGATGGAAGGATGGTTTAATATCAGAAAAACAATTAATATAAACCACTATATAAATAATACCAAGAATAAAAGCACATGATCATATTAATAGATGCTGAAAGGGAATTTGGTAATATCCAAAACTAATTCCTGATTTAAAGCACCTCAACAAACTAGTAATAAAGGGAAACCCCTCAACATAATAGATGCCATATATGAAAAATATAATACTCAGAGGAGAGAAATGGAAACTATTCCCCCTGAAAAGGGGTACTTGACATGGGTGTCCTTTATCACCACGCTTATTCAACTTCTTGTTGGAAGTGCTAGCCAGGACCAAGAGATGACAGAAAGAAATCAAGGAAATACCGAGAGCCAAAGAAGAATTGAAACTCACTATTAGTGAATGAAATAGTTATGGAATATTCTTCTTCATTTTACTTTATCTTTATATAAAAATATTAACTAGGTTTATTTATTTCCTGTTGTTTCTACTTTTAGCCAATTACAATATATATTATAAAAGTAATATATGACTTATTAAAATTGTATTGCATTAAGGGGAAGAGGGTCAATTAATTTCCAAAATTTCATTTGGAAAAAAGCCAACCTCTGTTTAGCAAAATATTAAGTGTAATATTACATAAAAGAACAAATGTTTGCTATTTTCTTTTGGGGGGGAATTTTACTTTTTCTTAAGAAGAAGGGTACAGACAATGAAATATCAATATATATGGAAGATATTTTATGATAATTTAGATATAAAAATTGGATTAATCTTTACTGTGGAGGGAGGCTGAAATTATGTAAATAGGTATGTGGTCCATATTTTAATATCTGTGCTAAGAATTCAGTCAATACTTGTGTAGAAAATGCATAGGAATAATAGTTTGTATATGCTAAGATATTTACTATATACATATGTTGTATAGTATATATAATCATATTTGGTTAAATATTATTCATTGTATATCTATATGCAATGTAATATTTAATATAATACCTATCTCAGTATACATATAATGTAGTTCCTTATAGTAGTTATATAAATAAATAAATAAATAAAATCATACATACTATATAGACATGTATATGTCTAATGTGCTAGTTTCTTGTAGTTTGTATGTGGGAAACTAAGAAACTGGATGAAAATTTAAGCAACCAATTTCTCAAAGCTCAAGTGTTTGGAAGGCCAACTTTTGAGGGGGAAGTCTCTCACAATAATGAGATAAATATACCTCCCAATATACATTCTCCAGCCTGATTATTTTTTCGTTTTTTTTTTGGGGGGGGGGGAACATCACTGCCCTCTAGTGGTCATGGGAGCTACCCAGCCTTGATACTGCTGGATTTGAACCGCCAAGCCAGTGGACTGCAGTCCTGCATTCAACAACTACGCCACCCAAAACATCTCCCCCCACACACACTCTCTAAAAATGGTGCTAATTAAAGACACATCCTACTGGAGCCTGGCTGCTTATTTTCCACTGGGAGGCTAGCTAACTCAAAGAATGATTAGATTATATTGTCCATTGTTCCCAAATTACAGTCTTTTGATAACTGACCACAGATATTTCACAAGAACTCGCTCAGGGATATCCAACGATGGGCTAGCTCAAGGCCATGCAAGGTTAAGCCTTTGGCTCACTCTAGTACTTATTCACCCTATTCTGCATGTGCTTGTTGGGAGCTGGCAAGCCTCAGTGCTCTGTAAACTTATTGGAAAAGATATTTGTTCTCTTTCTTGATCCTGACATTGGAAGAGGTGTGAGCCCCTTTGCCTCACTTTTCTGTCTCCTTATTTTACACAATTGCATAAGCAACTTCTCAGGACCCATTTGATTGTGGGCCTGGTTCCTATATTAAATATGTTTGTATGTATGCAGTAATTTTTAATATCATCTTCTACATACATACACAAATGCATGTATATGTGTCTACGTATATACATATATCTATAGACAGAGATTTCATCCAGGTATATTTAATATTTTAACTCAGTTCTAAATGTATGTATAGAAATTATTGAGTTGAAAAAAAATAAGCATTACAGGGTAGAGAAAGCTTCTTTTATAGGAGATATATGAAAAGATAAAAATGTCATATAAACATGTTTGTATAGGAGAAAATGAAAGATATTGTTTTAGAACGCTGATATATGCATTAATATTCTAAGATAAGGCCACAAAATCACTCAGGCAGATTTCTGTTTGTCATAGCAAGAATTTAGGATATTTAACCAAACACAAACTGATTTACAAATTAAAAAAGAGCTTTCAGCATGTCTAAGAAGAGTGATCAACATGTAAATAATGATTATCCTTTGAAGAACTATCAGAAAATCCTTGCAGTTGGCACGTGAGAAGCCATAGTGGCTTAGATGAGTGTGCTTGTGTTAAGGTTTAGAGAAGCTAATTTATTTATATTATTATTATTATTATTATTATTATTATTATTATTATATTGTTGGTGATTTATAGTCACCAGATAGCAAACAATGATGGAACTTCTACAAATCCTGTAGAGAGAGCCCAGAAAGAAGCGGACCTGGCTGTGGGAATGTAAATGTTCAAGCGGGAATCTGGGTGCTCCAACTTTATTTTCTCTCTTTGTTTATTTTATTTCTCTTTTTTTATTCCCTGGTTTGTTAGACCATATTGACATTCATGTGTAAGAGAGAGTTTTAAAACAAGCAAACATCTCAGGACAGTCCAGATTAAGTCCATAAATCTGATTCCACTCCTTAAGTCCAATACTAATCCATAAATCCCTCTTCACACAGTCAAACACCGTGACGCAAAATGAAAGGAGGTTATAGGTTAGGGGTACAGATTCTTGTAGATACAAGGGTGGTGGACACACCTCCAGGGTTCTGGCAGACATCAGCATGGCTTGAAATGGTTCATCAACAGGAAGGTGAAAAGAAAGAGGGGGAGTTTATAGGGGCCTCCTTATGTGGAAGTTATGAACAAAAAAAAGCACCATTTGGCATTGATCTGATTGACAGGATAATCTACATCCACATGTTCTTACAGGTGCCATATTGGCACATAAAAAAAATCTATCACACTCCACCAAATTGGAACTTGTACACAATTCTTTAGGACAATAGTAAAATCATATTTGTGTCTAACAGGATAAAATTAAAATGTATACAACTCAATATGTGACTTATTCTTTTAAACAAAATATTCTATATGTGAAAAAAATATTTTAAAAATGCTATGGCTAACAATGTAATGGTAACCTATACCATAATCCTATAAATATATTCCTCAACCAAGGAAAGTTTGCAATCCAACCACTTCATGCCTTTACCGTCTCTATTTTTGGCTATTCAATTTCTGTAATGTCCACTTATATCAGCCCAGATGTCCAAAAAAGGAAACATGCTCTTTGTTGTGAACAAAGAACATTCCAGTTAAAACATTGTGGTTTACATCCAAAAGCAAATTCAAATCATGTCAGGCTTGAAGTCAGCAGCACCATGCACCAATTCCCAGGTTCATATGTTCATCTGGCTGATTTCCCGTCAACTTAATATGATGGCTTGCCTCACTTCGCTTCACCAGGGTGCTCATTGGCTGCCTTGCCTTTCAACCCTCGTCTCTGCCACAAATTCTTGAAAACCCTACCCCTCTTGGGCTAGTTCATACTCAGGTTCCACTAAACTCTTTAAGCTTAAGACCAACCCTATGCTCATCTTCGCCTCTAGACCCTCAGAACCATGTCCACAGGTGTCAGTGGCCAGACACAACCCATCCATCTATTCTTGCATTTCTCACATTTATACTTAACAAGTAGATCCAGACAGTCATCTAGTAAGCATTTCAGACTGCCCATGAGCTCTCTTTAATGTTCAGTACTAGAGAAGAATATTCCTTCATGGCTCTATTTTTTACAGCAAAAAGCATGAGTTCAAATATATATGTATATTGTATGTGTATGTGTATATATGCAAACACAACAAAGAAACAAATGGACATTGGGCCTCTACTTAAATTTTACCTCAGCTCATGAACTGTTTGTTTTTCTCCCTAATATGCATTGTTGTATGATACCATTCTGACACAATCGCTAAAGTCAAAATGGGATCGTAAGCAAGTGCAGTGAAAAAAAACTGATGGTTTTAAAATAGCTATTAAAATATATGGTGGCTGGGGTCTTAGAGACTTGTATTTAAACAAGCGGTCATCTAACAGGGAAGCAACAGAATCCAACAGGAAGAAACACATCAGCCTGGGTGATCATGAAGTATTGATGAGATCAGTTATCAGAAAATCAAAAAAAATAATGTCATTGTGAAGGAGAGGGGTCATATTGGAAACCCAGAACCCATTTTCTGATAATCAGAAACTCCCTCACAGAAAAGACAACATCCAGGATGCAGTGCAACACTGACAGAACACACAGTGTACCACTAGTTCTTTAATTCTTCCTCTCCATTATCATGGCCTCAGTTTGACCTAACAAACCCTACTAGACAGGCATATGTACATTGATCCTATGGAATTCAAGTAGACAAACCCCTCAGTAACATTTATGGGAGGGTGACAACAGAACTGTAGGTGAAGAAGCACATTGAATATTATAATATACGAAATAATAATAATAATAATAATAATATATCATTTATTAAGGGTTCACAAGGATGGGAATTTTGAGAGGAAGGGGGCAAAAGGAACCTAATGTCAAGGGGCTCAAATAGAAAGAAAATGTTTGGAAAATGCTGATGAAAGCATCTGTACAAGTTCACTTGATATAATTGATTTATGGTTTTCTATAATATCTTTAAGAGCAGTCAGTAAAATGATATTATTTTATAAACCCTCTGTAGCTGTCATGTAATCTTGTGTCAATTTGAGGATTATGAGTGTAGAGGTGGAGTCTAGCTTTTCAATTGAAAGACAGCCTATGAGACCCCTGTGTGAGCATGCATTTTTCCTGACAATTCTGGGAAATCTGGCCAATATTTCCACCTTCTAGGTGAGAGACTCACAACTCAGTCCCTTGGAGAAACTCAACTGACCAGACACAAGACTGATTCCCTGTGAGACATCCTGGAAGAGAAGGGACATGGGCTTACCCTGATGAAACCCAACCTTTGAGGCCAGAAAAGTGACAGAGATTCCTGCCAGTACTGAGATGTTTGAGAAGCCACAAAGAGGACCCTGCCAGAACTGATATGCTTCTCTCACCATTGTATACATAAGACTAAACCCCCACCGCCCTGTGATTGCCTGGTATCATAGCAAATGCTTTGTGAGTCTGAAGAGGATTTTACAGATTGGTATAAGACATATGGACTGATATCAGACATATGACCTTGGACTGGAATGGGCTAGGATGTTTCCTCAATATTCAATTCCTCTTGCATGTAAATCTCTTTCTTATACACATGTGAGTCCTTATTAATTTGTTTCTCTAGTCTACCCAGACTAACACACACTCAGACCAAAAACAAAAAGCAAGTAACTGAATCAATATGAAAGGACGTGGATATAGTGGAGACCCAGAACTCACCTGCAGGATAATGAACAGACATTCTCAAAAGGGTCACACAGAAAGGATGGTAAATCCATTCTGCAGCATATTAAGGATGATTCTTTAAATCTGTAATATCCCACCCTTACTATTATGATTTTAATTGTTTTACCTGCTTAATTGGGCTATATTTATGTGTGTTCATTTGTATAATTAAAATTGTTTGATACATGAAAACCAAAATATATGACCCACCAGAAACAATAGCAGGTGTTATGGTTCCCTGAAGTATGGGAAGAGAGGGAACAGGAAGGGGGGAATATGTAGCTGATAGCAATGGTGACTGTATAACCTCACCCAATTGGATTGAAAAACAAAATTGAATGTTCATGGATATATTGGATTGTGTTAGATATTGTCCCCCCTCATTGAAAAGCTATTATAGGGGAGATATGTGCTAATATGGATTCCTGAGGAGTAGAGTTGGTGAGGGAGCTGATAAAGGGTACTGATACCAACCTTTAAAGAAGAAAGAAAAAAGTAAAAGTGATTGTAGTAGCTCATATAAAAAAACCTAATTTTAAATTTTAAAAATTTAGTGTTGGTCGGGGAGACTAGAGAAACAAATTCATAAACGCTCATGTGTACAAGAAAGAGGTTTATATCCAAGAGAAATTGAACAATGAGAAAACATCAAGGTCAAAAGTCCAATTTTAGCCCACATGTCTAATACCAATCTGTATAATTCTGCTTAATATACTTGAAATTTGAATTGTTGTTATATCTGTAAGAGCTCCAAATAAAAGGATTTTTTTAAGTCAAAATCCTTTTTTTCTATTCTGCAAAATAGTGATTCTTGCAACTCATTGTTTTCAAAAGAAAATGCCCTGAGCACTTAACACACTGGGAGAGGCTTATCTTTTCAGAGCCTTCTTTGAAAGCATGTCCTCTACCATTTGAAGTTTCAATTTCAATGACTGAACGAAGCAAACTATACTTCTATGCTGAATGTCAATGGACAAACTGTACCGATGGGGTTGGGGGATGTGGTGGGGAGAGTAACACCTTGACTAGGAAACAAGGCCCATCAAAATGCCTCTTTGAGAGACACCTGAAACTCAAACAAAACAAAATAAGGTTCAAAGGATGCCATATAGTCTCCAAAGTCAATTGCAACTAAAAACTGCCACACAAATCCAGCTAGACCAGGGGATGGAGAGTGAAGTTGGAAACATAGAGAATTTAGGATAGATGATCCCTCAGGACTAGTAGTAGGACTGGTGACACCAGGAGGGTGGAGGGATGGTGGAATAGAAAAGGGGAACGAATTTCAGGGATCTACATGTTGCCTCCTCTCTGAGTCTCAGACAATAGGGAAGTGAGTGAAGGGACACATTGGACAGTGTACAGTATGAAAAAATGATGACAATTTGTAAATTACTAAGGGTTCGTGGTGGAGGGGGAAGGGAACTGATACTGGAGGCCTAAGTGGAGGGAGGATATTTTGAGAATGATGTGCAAATATGGCCTGCATACAATTGATGTTTGTGTGGATCATGATGGGATTTGTATGAGCTCCCAATAAAATAATTCATCAAAAAGGGGGCGAGGGGAAAGGAGGAGCTTATACCAAGGGTTCAAGTGGAAAAAATTTCAAAATGAATATGGCAATATGTGTCCAATTATGCTTGATAAGATGATGTACTACATGTTATAAATAAAGTGAAAAAAACCTGCAGAAGTTACCATATTAATGTATGATAAAATAGACTTCAAAATAAAGATAATGCATAAATGAATGGACATTATATAATGATCAAAGCAACAATATATCATGAATATATAGCCATAGTAATTACATAAATACCCAAGGAAATGCTCTCAAAATATATGAATCAAATCCTCAATATGCTGAAAAGAGAATATGTCAATTCACCATCCTCAAGTAAAGACGGATCAAAAGGAAATTAACTTAATAATGAAATGGAAGAAATGAATAACACATTCTAGCTCTTTGGTTGTCTAGATATATGCAGAGTACTCCAATTGACAATAAAAAGTATACTTTCTTCTACAGTATACATGGTACATATTCTAAATTAGATCAAAAAGTAAGTTTTAATAAATTCAAATAGATAAATATAATACAATCTAGCATCTCAGACCAAAATGCTAGAAACTAACAATGGAAATAACTAGAGCATAAAACCATGCACATCAAAAACTCAACAACATCCTACTTTAAAAACACTGGAAATTAGCCCAAATAAAAGATGAAATTAAATGATTTCTTGAAAGAAGAGAGAATGATAACATAATATACCCAAATCATTGGGTGACAACAAAATCAATGATCAGAGAACAATTTATAGCAATTAGTGCATACAACAAAACAAAACAAGAAAACAGAGGAGAGAGTGCCCAGTAATGACCTATTAGCACAAATGGCAGGGAATCAACATGGAACATCACAAAAGAATCATTAAGTAGGATATTCTACACTTCCAGATCAGAGAATTTCAGAATAAAAATAGGTGGACACAAACTTCTTAAAATGAGAGAGAAGTGATGTTTGCTAATTAGAACCCCTTGATCATTGCCCTGTGGTATTTGGACGGCAGAGCAGAGATTCCCAGGTCTGCGGGTCAAGAATCTAGCTGGGGCGAAAAGCGGCTCAGCAACAAGGACGTAGTTTTAAGGGGCCCTGCCAGGAAAGAAAGAGGGGGCTAAGCTCCGGTGGCATAGTGATTGAATGTGGGACTGCGACCTACGGGCTTGGCGGTTCAAACCCAGCAGCAGCTCTCCAGGAGCAAGGCTGGGGAGCTCTCAAGACGACCAGAGGGCAGTGATGGCCCCCCCCAAAAAAAAATTTGAAAGAGCTTTGGCCTTCCTCTAGGGCAATGTGAAACCCCGGTGAAGACTACACAGACTTGAATCCTCAATAGGGGGCACAATACAGGCTACGGAGCCTTGAGGGGCTGAGACAAGAGCTGAGAGCAGAAGTACAGAACACCATTCCAGGGAAAGACAGCCCCACCCACAAATACAATCCCGTTTCTCTGAGGTACAGTGCAGCACCTGCTCCCAATAAAAAGACTCCCCAAAAGTCTGAGACCTTAAAAACAAGTCACTCTGGGACTTTTTGTTTGTTTGTTTACTTTCTAAACTTCACTAAATTGCTGATCTCACACACATGGTTCATTAAAAGCAACCACATTTACAAACACAGCAAGTTTTACAAGTTTTAGGCTAGAGACAGTCCTAGGGACCAAGAGGCCACTCACAGCTCATATACCTAGTTGGTCAGTACACCAAGTGTCTCACATAAGATACCAGCCCTCTGAATAGGTCATTGCTTTATCCCACCTCCTAGGACATCTAGGTGATAGGTATAGCTGCTCTGCCCCCACCCCAACCATCCAAAGTGAGCTAACTCATCCACTCTGACCTCATTCACCAGAGCTCTATTCTCTCAAGATCATTAACTTCAATCCTCAGAATTCAAGAGACACAGCCATACAGACATCAAAACCATTCCCCTAGCCTTAGTTGCAACACTACTCTGACACCCTACAAAACTACAAGGTAATAAAACAATATAAGTTCATACACTGCCCCAACTTCAAAAGAGACATTAGTTCCAAGCATTCCTGCTGCCCCCAACCCCAGGGCAAGGTGTGGGACACAGTCGCTCTTTGTGCTGGCACTGTTGCTATTATGGGTTCTAGCATTCCTTTACTCCCTCTGAGCTCTTTACAAAGTTGTGCATTATTCTTAAAATCCACCCTCTATCAGGATTTCCTCATTTGTGGGTATACAAAAGGTTGGGGGGGAAATATAGATGGATAGATGGAAGGATTGATGGATAAATAGAATTGGTAGATAGATGATAAATAGATAGATGATAGATGGATACATAACTTTATCTTTTTTATTTCCAAATTAACTTGTTTACTTTCTAGTCTTTTAAACACTATTATCCCAGAAGTTAGCAACCACAAAAAAGGCTAAGCTCCTGGAAATGCCTAGAGCCTAAACAACTATTCATTATCAACTCTTCCGCATCTTGCTTTACTATTGTTATCCCCATTAGTTTTCTTAAAGCATTAGTCTCTTGCCCTTTCCTTTCCTTAATCTAAAGATCTGAAGCTTTACTTTATAACACTATTAACCTATATTTAGTTTCACATTTCTTATCATCAAAATTGTTCTCTCCTTTTCGTCCTCATAAAACCAAAAGCTGATAGAAGTCTAATATTTTAAAAAGTCTTTTTTGTTTATGAAATACTTGTCCCAATTCCTTCATCTTTGCAAATCAGTCATGTTGGGGGCTGAGGATACCTTTCTTTAGCCTATCAAATAACACTATCGAAGTGTGCCATTTTTAATTTTACCTATTGATCCTTTCCCTCTCTCCTTAACATTTTCTCTCCCACTCTCTGAATGTTCCCCTAACATATAATCTAACACACTCCTCCCCAGGTTTCATACAAACTGTCCTTTGCCCTGCTACTGCACCACCACTGTCATATAACACCACTTAGTTAACACCCCAAATAGTGAATAGAAGATTTCAGGAAAACAGCAAAAGATATTCACACACACACAAATGCACACACACATGGGCACACACACATACTGTGTCAGGCAGGATTCTATTAGAGAAATAAAATTCAGTACACTAGTAATTCCTTTTTATATATTTATATATAGAAAAAGGTACATAAGATAAGAAAGAAAAAGTTAACTATAAAGCAATACAGATTGCTCGGTGCAACTCACTTGGGGAAGGCAGCTAGAAGACTGGCAGTCCTTCAATTCTTGAGGGCCGCTGAAAAGTCCTCTGTAGAGCAATCCAGTCTATCTGGTTACAGGCAGCAAATGGCAGAGCAACAGTCACCAACAGTCACCAACAGTCAGCCAGATAACAGAGTCCAACAGTTCCCAGCTCAAGAGATGTATAACCCAGGAGCGTGGCGAAGTAGGGCTTGAAGGATCCTCTACTCACAGCAACACAGTCCACGATTAGGTGTCCCACGGGTAGTGTTGCTTGGAGGTCGAGGCACAGGATGAACAAGGCAGCTCTCTGGTCCGAAGATCCGGAAACAAGAGAGAGAGCGGGACTTGCCAAGCCCTTCTTATATCTGCCCTTCAAATTCATCCTACGTGTTCATTGGCTGTGCCGTCACAACAGACCCACCAATCTTCTGTGGCCATGTTGGCATAACAAACCTACCCATCACACATACAAAAGAAAAGAAACAGAAACAAATAACTGAAAGCATATAAACCTAAATGCAAAGCCTGAATTAGAACAGATTCTGGATTTACCAGACAATGAATTAAAAAAATGATGATTTCACTTGTGCAATGATTGAAGGCATAGTATGAGAAAAAGAGTGAAACAATAAAATATCTAGTAACCTCACTAGAGGAATTCCAAGCAGAAACACAAAATTCAAACACTACAATAGTAGAATTACACACTATAAAGGAGCAGAATAACACTATAAAAGAGGATCAGAACTGAAAAGATGGAAACCAGAATAAGGGTGCTCAAAGACAAATCTATAGATTCCAATCTAAACTATACAAAAGAGACTGAAGCAAAGGTGAAAATTATAAGGGACACAATTATGTGGATAAGCCTGTGACTAATAGGGATGTCAGAAGAAGCAAGGAAACCCACACAAAGAATAATTCATGAACCCCTTAAAGAGAAGTTTCCTCACTATCTAAAGGGGGAAGAGATTCAGGAAGCCAAGGGAACCCCAGTCAGGTGATATCCCCAGCTTATTTTAGTGAGGATGTCTAAAAGAGCAGCCAGTAGAAAAAAGATCCATTCAATACAAAGGGTCAGCAATTAGAATAACTATAGGGTTTTTTTGTTTGTTTTTTGGGCATCACTGTCCTCTGGTGGTGGGACTAGAACTGTGTGGAGCTGGACTTGAACCTCCATCCCAGTGGGCCGCAGTCCCATGCACAACCATTATGCCACCGAGGCTCAGCCCCTAACCATAGGTTTTGTTCACCCAGAACCATTCAGACAAGAAAATAGGGTAATGAATTCAGAGTACTGGAGGGAAAAAAAAAAAAGCCAACCTGAATCCTACAGAGAGTATCAATCAAGTATCAATCAAATAGTACAGAGATATAAAAGTATTCCAGACGAAGAGAAGATGAAGGCAAAGAGAAACCAAAAGAACTCACACACAAAAAAAGGAGACCACCACTACAAAAAAATACTCAGTGAAGTATTTTGGGGGGAAAAAAACAAAAACAGCATCAACACCCAAACTGGTAACCAACGTGCAAGACAATTCTTCATAAAAACCAATACACACAGACCAACCCCCCAAAGCAAGGAAATAACACAGGAAGAACAAAGAAATTAAACACACTATATATAAAAATAGACCACACACATATATAAAGCAAAATGACAACAACAAATACATACATATCAATACTTTCATCACTCTCCAGGAGTGTAGACTTCAAGGCAAACAGCATAAATAAAGATGGGAATGGAAACTACATAATGATAAAGGGAACAACAGCTCAAAAACCCAAAATTGTAATAAGCATATGCTCACCCAATGAAAGATCCTTGAAATAAGTCAATCAAATCCTCACAAAATTGAAAAAGTATATATAAACATTGACAGTTATAGCAGGATGTTTTAACACCAATCTCAAAGGAAAACACAAAGTCAAGAAACAAATTCAACAAAGGAAAAAAACTCAATAGCACAGTAAATGACAATGACCTCATAGACATATACAGAACACTTCATCCAAAAAGACAAGAGTATATGTTCTTCTCCAACACACATGGAATATTCGCCTTAAGAACAGACCCTATTCTAAGCCACAAATCATGCCTCAACATATAAAAAAATTGATATCCTGCAATCAATCTTCTCAGATGACAAAGCTGTTAGAAATCAACAATAAAATGACCATAAACATCGAGACAAGCACATGAAGCTGGCACAAGATCATGCTCAAAAGTGACTGGGTAATAAATAAAATAGTGGAGAAAATTTTAAATTCCTTGAAAAAATGAGGATGATATCACAACATATCAAAATGTTGGGGACATCACAAAGGCAGTACTCAGAGGCCAATTTATTGCTAATCAACACAAACATGAAAAAGAGAAGATAAATCTAAAACCAGCATCCTAACAGAACACCCCCTAGATCTGCAACAAGGAAAACACCATCCCACAAATAAAGTAAGGAAAAAGATAAGGATCAAATTATAAATGAACAGTGTGGAAAACAAAGCAAAATAAAAACAATGGAAAGAATCAACAAGACAAGAATCTGGTTCTTGGAAAAGATTAGCAAAATAGACAGATGCTAATATCGAGAAGAAGATGAAAATGGTGTCATGACAATACATCTAAGAGAAATAAAATGAATAACACACTTCTAAAACTGCACTCAATTTCAAAAATCTAGAATAAATGGACAAATACTCAGAAAGGTACCATGCCATCAAATTAATGCAGATAGATATTGAAAAACTCAACAGACTCATAGCAAAATAAGAAATTAAGAAACTACCAGTCAAAAGGAACCCAGAGGAAAACAGTTTCACAGGAGAACTCTACCAAATATCCAGAGATGAGCTGACACTGATATTACACAAATTATTCCACAATGTAAAAAATGAAAACAAACTTCCAAACCCAGTATGACACTAATATTCCAACCAGACAAATATCCCACAAAAATTGAAGATTATAGATGAATATTCCTCATGAACTTAAGTGCTAAAGTCCTCAACAAAATCCTGGCCAATAGAACATACCATCATATAAAAAAAGAATAATTCAACATGACCAAGTGGAATTCATTCCAGTGTGTAGGGATTGATCAATATTAATAATAAATGTAATAAAATAATAAATGTAATTCACAAGGCAAGAAATAGAAACCTCATGATAATATCATTAGATACAGAAAAGGCCTTTGACAGTATTCAACACCCTCAACAAAATACTCTAAAAAAATATGTTTTAAAACACTCAACAAAGCTGAGCCCCGGTGGCGTAGTGGTTGTGCGCGGGACTGCGGCCCACTGGGATGGAGGTTCGATTCCGGCTCCCAGGAGCAAAGGCTGGGCCTCCTACCCACCACCAGGGCAGTGATGCCTAAAAAAAAAAAAAAAAAAAAAAAAAAACTCAACAAAATAGGAATAGAAGAAAAATCCCTATTAATATTAAATGCAATATAAGAGAAATCAACATCATACTCAATGGGGAAAAGCTAGAAACATTCCCACTGAAATCAGGGACAAGACAAGGATATCCTTTATCATCGCTCTTATTCAATATCACACTGGAAATTTTAGTTGACAGCATTAGACAAGAAAAAGATGTCAAGGGAATACGAATACGTAAAGTAGAACTAAAATCTCCCTATTTGCAGTTGATAAGATCTTATGTAGAGAGAACCCAAATGACTCCCCAAAAAGTCTCCTGGAAAGAAAGGAGGAATTCAGCAAGGTATCAAGATAAAAAGCTAATAAAAAAATCAATCAAATTCCCATATACCTGTGAAGAAAGCTATGAAAGAAAAGAAATTGAGAAAACAATACAATTGACAATAATCACACAAAAGATGAAATACTTAAAATAAACTTAATTAAAAGGAACAGAAGAACAATCCAGAGAAAGCTACAGAACATTCCTACAAAAATTAAAATGGATCGACATAAAAGGAAAGATGTCCCATGCTCCTGGAAAGGCAGACTAGTACTGTGAAAATGACAAGCTTACCTAAAACACTTTACAGATACAATGCAATACCAATTTAAACCCAAAATAGATTCTTTAAAGAAATGGAAAAACTAATAACAAATTTCATATGGACAGGCAAAAGACCCAGGATAAACAAAGAACTTCTTTAAAAAGGAACCGAGTAGGGGAGCTAGCACTGCGTGATCCAAAGGCCTACTACATAGTGACAGTATTCCAAATAACCTGGTGCCGGTACAAGGAGAGATGCATAGACCAAGGTATCAAAATAGAGAACTCCCACATAAATACATCAACTTATGGACGTCTAATCTTTGACAAAGGATGGAGAGCTAGCCAATGGTAGATAGGCAACTTCTACAACAAAAGATGTGGGACAAAGTGGATTACCATATGCAAAAGAATGAAACAAGATTCATACCTTCCCCCATGTACATAAACATACAAGAAGGATTAAAGACCTAAATGTAAACAACAAAGCTCTCAGGGTCACCAATGACAAGGATGAAACAACTCTATAACAGGGACTACTGATATAATGGTGGAAGCACGCTTAGCAGAATACAAGATAGATGATGGGGACATAATGACATTGGAACATCACTTATGGATATCAAAAGACTTCATCTCCAATATCCCACAGTTTGGCGGGGTAGGGGGGATTTACCAATACATCAAACAAATAGCTAATAACCAAAGTTTACATAACTCTACAATGGCTCTGTAAAAAAATAACGAGATATAATTAAGAAATGGAAAGAGATATGAGGAAAACTATTCACCAAAAATTAAGTACAAATCACTAACAAACACATGAAAAAAATTCCACAATTGCCAGGCATCAGGGAGATGAAAATTAAAACTACAATGAGATACCACTTTACACCCACAATGCTGGTCCATATTAAAAAAAAGAAAAGAAAAGAAAATAATGAATGCTGGTGTGAAGACTATAGAATTTGTGTACACTGTTGGTGGATATTTTAACCACATAAAACCACTGTAGAAAATGATAAGACAAAACTTAAAGCAACTCAAAAATTGATATCACATATGATCCAGCATCCTAAACAAATAAGAAACACAAGACATGAGTGGAGGTGTTACCTTTCAAAGCAGCACAGTTTGCAATAACAAAAATCTGGAAGCGGTCCATACACACTCAATAGTGGAAGAATGGATAAAGAAATATGGGGCATACACACAGTTGAATACTTTGCATCTTTAAAAAACAGAGGTGAATGTATAACAATGTTTTCCACATGATATGGAAGGACCTGGAAGCTCTTATATTGTGGGAAATAAACTAATCATAAAAGGACTAGTATTGTATGAGTCCATTACTATAAGACACAAATCAAACAAATATTCAGAACCAATTCCTGAACCAAAGTAAAGAAGACAGTCTGCCAGATATGAATCATATAGCATCTCCCTTTTGTGCACTTCACCAGAACCAACATGAACAAGGAGACCCCACATTGCCTGTGGTCACTCATTCAAGAGAGGGGGTGGTGAGGATTGATAGAAGACCATCTACTTGAGGCTATACAGTATTGAAACAAGGCTGGGGGAACCAATGGGTCTGTCACAGGAATGGAAGGAGAAGCTTGCCATAGACCAGGAGAGGGGATCATGCAAATAATTGAGAAGACACATAATTTTCTTGGTGAGTGTGCTGGGAAATTGGAGACTAATAATTCACATTGGGAAGGGATGTTAAACAATAAATGTAGAGAACCTAGGGTAAAGTGACCAGATTTTAAGCAGGACACCATTGACCAGGGGGTGGGGAGGCTTCTTGATTAAAAACTTGGTCTAGGTGGCACAACAAAAATTTTCATAGAATGCAAAAATATTATTGTAATATATTTATTTTAATTTTAAAATGCCTCAGGACATTGCTAAATTGTTAAAAATGGGACATCTGGTCACTTTAGAAATGGGCCAGATTTTATGTTTATAACAGATACTATGAATATTATTTCTACCCAAGCTTTGGTGAATCATACCATGGACTACACACCATCAGGCTGGTTATGGAACTTGATCTTGCAGGCAGCATGGTATAGCACAGGGATATATATAGAAGACACCCTGAATGAACTGAACTTTATCTTGAAGCTGCCCGTACACTTGGACTGGGGAATGGGATACTTGGATGGAAGAGGATGCAGAGAGGACTCTAGAAGTGGAAATCAGTGGGCCTTGAACGGAACTCCCAGTGCAAAGGGACCCAGAATGACCTATATGTAATACCTCAATTCCCAGCTTGCAGTGGCAAGACATGTTCTGTTTCACTGAGTAGGGATCTATACCTGGAAGAATTGATCCAGGAAGCTTCCCAGCTGGCATCAATACCCATTCTCAAGTGGGTGATCACAGTGTGTGGGGCAAAGACTCATGGTTTGCTTCTCAAAGGCAAAACAGCGAGACTGGCATAGATTCTTCATAGCAACCGTGTCTGGAATGCGAGGTTATTGGGAAAATTGATGCTGATAGTATACAATTATATTATATCTCAAGGGGTTGTTGATAAAGTTGTACTTCTTTGTTTCTATGGGTTCATGACCCACAGATTAAAAAAAATTGGGTTAGTTGGTCTTAGAAGTTTTTTTGACAATGTCATATTACAATCATCAAAGCAAACCCACCATACATCATGGAAAAGCACATGCAGTATGGGCTGCTACTTAACTCTAGCTCCAATAGAAGCACAGTTAGTTGTGATGGTCCAGTTCAATAGTCACCTTCATGAAGTGGTCACTGAAAAGAAGGGTCTACAGCAAAGTGTGGTGCCTGGCTATCAGTTTAATAGTGTCTGGGGTCTTACAGGCTTGTATTCAAAAAAGCTTCCATTTAAGTGAGGAGTCAATGAAGTCCACGCAGAAGAAGTACATCAGCTTGTGTGAACCAAAGATGACAATTCCAAAATTCATGTAAGGTGAACAAAAAAGCATCAGAGATAAAATTATGAACAACCACTTTGTAGAAGACCCATCTGCAGAGGATCTAGTCAGACTAATCCACTCACAAATGCCCTTTAGTTATGAACAAGACACTCCAACAGTCTTATTATCAAGCAGAGATGATTGCAATATTGATTATGCTGGACCAAACTCAGTGCTTACCCAATTGATATCCCTATAGACCCAATCCAAATTTGTTCTAGGTACAAGTATCTCTTATTTGTTCATTACAAAAAAAATTCTTCCCTGGGTTTTAAAACCTTGATGGGGGTGGAGGGGGTGGGGAGTTCTTTTATTTTTTTTTCATTATTTGTATTCTTATCTTTATACTGTTCTTATTTTATCCTTACCATTTTATTCAATTTTGTGTTTTATTGTTTCTATTGGGTTTCCCAGGATGTGAAGGACAGAAGGAGGAGGTGTATAATGATAATAACTGATGCAAGGGTTTATAGGAGATGTGAGGGGAGGAACTGGGTGACAGGGAGGCTAAGGGGATTGGGGGGGTGAACAAAGAAGGTGGGAGTGTGGAAGAAGCACTAGAATCAATTGTGAACTCACCAAGCCTTTAGTGAGGAACTAGCACTAATGCGATACAGAGTAATCCAAAATATAAAATTAGCAACAAACTCCCAAACATATTCTATAAAGTAAACATCCACCTGTTACAAGACTAAGAATAGGGCACACAGAGACAGAAAACTGAAGACCAATATCGCTCATAAAGATAGATGAAACAATTGTCAACTAAATTCTTGCCAACAAAAAATTTTTTAAAAAGAACAATTAACTGGTTATACCCTTACATACCAAGGACTCAAGCATGGGTCACCATCAGGAAAACGATAATTATAATCCACTACATAGTGAGGACAAAGAACAAAATCCAAATGATTGTATCAATAGATGCAGAAAATAAATTTGACAATATCCAATACCAATACCAATTCCTTCTAAAGGAAAAAGTCCACATAAAAAGAATAGGAGGGAAATTTTTAAACATAATAAAATCCATATATGATAAAATCACTGACCAACTTCGTGTTTAATGGGGAAGGACTGAAAACATTCCCCTGAGAACGGTAACTAAAGAAGGATGTTTACTATAATGACTTTTATTCAACATTTTGTTTTAAGTTTTAGACAGAATCATTAGGCAACAGAAAAAAAATATAAATTATATCTACAAATAAACAAAGAAGTGAAACTTTAACTATTAGCAGATGATATGGTACAAGTTAGAGAACTCCAAGGCACGACAAAGATTGTTGCCAACAATTCAGGAATTTTGTAAAATGGAAAGCTACAAGATTAATAGACATCAAATGTATTTCTGTATAATAATGAAGAGATTTCTGAGAAAGACATAAAAAAATATATCATTTAACAAAAGAGGAAATACTTAGAAATAAACCTAACCCCCAAAAAAGCCTATAATAATAAGATTACTGGATATTAGTTCAGGAGACAAAAAGACATTGACACTAATGGAAGACTAGCATATGTTCATGATGTCAATTCCATCTTAGGCAAGCTACAGATATAATTCCAGTCTATATTTTTTAAAGGAATAGAAAAATTAAGAACCAACTTCATATGGAGAGTTAAGAAATCCAGCAACTCCTAAAATGAGGGAAAATGTGGAAGGACTACCACTACCTCAACTCAAAATTGACTATACAGGCACTGAGGTACAGCTATGACAGAAACATAGACCGATGGGAGAGGATAGAAAACTTGGAAATATAAGCACCTATATATAGTCCATTGCGGCTTTGATATTATATATATGTATATATATATATATATGCAAAAACACTTCTTAAACAACTGGTGCTGGAAAAACTACATGTGCAGCAGCATGAAACAAGATCCACACCTAGTCCCATGAACAGAAACAAACTTATGATGCATTAATGTCTTAACCCTAAACTCCAAAGCTATAAAGGTCACCAATGAGAAATGTTGGACAAATTTAAAGTCACTATTGAAGGGATACACAGACTACAAAGCATTATAAAGGGATCACGCACAACACAAGATAATGATACCTATTAAAAATAAGGTACTTGAGTTGAGCCCTGGTGGCTTAAGTGGTTGAGTGCAGAACTGCAGCCCGCTTGCTTGGCGGTTCAAATCCAACAGCGGCTGGGTAGCGCCCACGACCACCAGAGGCAGTGATGCCCACAAAAAAATAAATAAATAAATAAAATAAGATACTTATACACATCAAAAAACCATATAATGAGATAAAATCATTAGCAACAATATAAACAAAGGACTAATTACTAAAATATGTAGAATTCTGAAACCACAAAAAGAAAAAGAATTTTCCAATTAAGAGATCTGCAAAAGACATGAGCATGTACTTCCAAAAAGAAAACATTCCAATGGCAAACACACATGATGAAAATGTCCATGATCACTAGCCATTTGAGAAGTGTAAATAACAACACTGAGAAACACCTCATACCCTCCACAGCAAAGTTCAAAAAGCAGAGAGCCACAGGCTGAAGAGAGTGTGGAGAGACTGAAACTCATTCACGATATGTGGAAATTCAAACACATACAATGATTATGGAGTGCGAGGTGGCGCTATCTGAAACCACTAAGTATAGAAATTTACATACTATGTGACTCACTTATATTCCTGTTGAACATATAAACATATAATCCCTATATAATATTGTCTACATGTACACCTTAAAAAGCACATTGAAGGAGAAACCTCACTGCAGTTCGAGTCAGTTTTTCTGGATGGATGAAAGGAGGAGAGAACTGTTCAATTGCTGTCATACAACTTGGTGCTGAGGTCACCCCCAAGTCAAGATACTGACAAGAGTGATATATGAACCATATTAGAAATTCAAGTTAGGATGAGGTTAGGATGAGGGTCAAACAGGACTGGAAACTCTTACTTTGTGGGTGTGGGGGGGGGGAGGGTAAGCAGTGAGGATCAATTTCTCATCGAGAAAAAAATGCTTAACAATATTTATATAGTTCCCAAGGGGAAAATATGCCCTGCACTGTGCTTTTAATTGGACATGTTCCACATCGTTTCTAAGCTACCCTTGAGGGCCTTAGACCTAGGCACTGTTCTTTTGAGGCATTTATCATCCTCCATCATTCAAACCCAAAGCACTTGATGTGGAAACCCCACTAACTAATCTGGACTCTACCCCAAGGAAACCTGTAGCCCTTTTTCTTAAAACCGTGACTCCCTAGGATTGCAGAACTAGATAACTACTATCCCAAGGTTGTAGCCCTGCCTGCCAATCATTGGACCGGTCTCTTGATTTGAGGGTTCCCAGTGAATGGTGACAGAAGACTATCATCTCTACACTATTTTAATGTTCTCCCTGCTTCATTATAACATACATTTAGCTATGGTTCTGCCAGGGAGAATTAAGGTTATTGGAAATGTTGCTCTGTCATTAACTTCCATTGTTTGTGTTTAAAATTTTGTCTACTCATTTAAGAGCTTAATTTGCACAAATCAAAAAATCATGTATTGAGGATCATAGGCATCCTACAATGGAATAATATCCTTTTCTCAGCAATGTCTTGAATTCTACACCATTGCTTAATTTAATGACAATATTAGTAGAGCTACCTTATGCCCCCAGGAGCATGATCAATACTGCTCTCTGACATATACATGAATAGATTTGGAGCTCACACTTAATTCTAACCCTAACCTGAGAACAATTAGTTCCTATGACATGGCCCTGCTTGATGCTCACAGTAATGAAAACATCACTGAAGATAAAGCTGTTATAGCAAGCTGTGTTGAAGAAACTAGATGATTTGGGATCTGAAAGATTTGTCTTCAAAAGTTAGCCATTAGCACCACGGCCTGTGTGATTCAAAGTCTGTGAATGATAAGATCGAAACCCAAAAAAGGAAATGGTATCAAAGCTTAAATTGTGAACAGCTGGTTTGTAGAAGGCTATGGATTAAAATGGGAATCAAATATCCAGGGGCAACATGTAAATTAATCTTCCAGTGAATCTCCTCTGATCATGGATCAGTGATATGAATAGCAGAAATACACCCTCTATATGAATAGAGGGTGTAGTGGTTTTTTTTAATTCTGTATTTTATTTACTATGTTTTTCGGTACATAAAATAATAGAAGGTTAGAGCCAGGGAGACAGTGACTTCATTGAGGGTTTCTGGGTGGTGTATCAGGGAATGTTGGGGGGAAGCAGAGAGTTAATGACAATAAGCACTAGAAATAAGGAAATGCTCTAAAGTATAGTGTGAGGATTATATAACCCTTTCAATATGATTGAATTATTTAATTGTATGATGTCAGAATTATATTCCAATGCAACTATTTTTAAAAGCACACTGTTCAGGTAGAATTTACGGGACTTCAAACATGACTTGAATGAAAGCACAGAAGTTGGACCACACTGAGGCACTATGACATTTAAGAGTTTGGTTAATGAAGATAAATCAAGGGAGGACAGTGGAAAGAATCAACAAACTGCATGCATTCTTTAAAAGGTAATAATGGAGAAAAAATGAAGATCAATAAGGATTATATCAAGAAAGGAATTATTAGTGCTTCTTCGACACTTTTCTTCTGTAATGAGGGCTCCAGATAATTTGTATCTTTTCTTCCCTAGTATTGATGCAAAAGAAACAGCATAAGTGGGTAGCTTTACAAAACAGAATTTTATTTTTTCACAGTTCTGGAGCATAGATATCCAAGTTGAGGGCACTGAGTCTAGAAATAATCTTTCTTTCAGTATGCTCTCTTGGAAGACCTTTGAATTAATGCAATGCCTGTGTTCCTTAATTCTATGATGATATTCACAATGCATTTATCTTCTTCTCATATGTGCTTTTTGTCTCTGCATCAAATCTGTTCCTTGGTACTCAGAAGTGGTTAGGTTTAACAATCAATCTATCAAAATATCACCTTAATAACATTATTGAAAATTCCTGTTTCTAAACAAAATTACATTCACCATTATAGAATTTAATATTACAACACATGTTTCTGAGTGATAAAAAGACCACAGATGTAAATACTACTGTATGTAAAATTCTCTTTCTTAACTCTTTTTTGTGAGATAAGTAAGGGTTTATATTTCAGATCATTAATTTTATATGCAACAATGTACACTTCTCATCAAATTTCCCTATAACCTAATATTAACCTCCCCCCACTCTGATTTACCATTTCCCTCTTTTTCAATGCTTTTCTTCCTTCCCCAAAGTTAGCATCAGTTTTACCCTCTCAGGCAATGGCAGGCTCATGCCACCTAATGTCACATACCTCACCAAAGAAAAGCTGTTCCAGCCATCACATTACAGACATCAAATTGATGCCAACTCATGGTGACTCTATAGGACAGAGTAGAATTGCCTCTTTGAATTTCTGAGACTGTGATGGTTTATGGGAGTAGAAAGCCTTGTCTTTCTCCTGTGGTGTATCTGGGAGTTTGGAACTGAGGATTGCTGTCCAATGTGTAACCAATATGCCACCAGAGCTCCTAGCCAATCACATTAGGGGTTAGTTCATAAAATATTTGACTAGTATAGACTACAAATGATTTATCAAGATCCAATAACCTTTGACATTAAGAAGAATGAGCATGAGGAGGAGAAGAAGGAGAGGAAGGAGGAGGAGAAGGAAAAGAAGGAGAAAATGATTCCCTATTCCTGCATTTATTCCCATTTACTTTTCCTTCCCACCCTCAGTAACCACCAAAGCATGCTCCTTTCCCTGTGGAAAAAAATACTTTTTTTTCTTTTTTCATGCTGGTCTCATACAATATTTGTTCATTTGTGACAAATTTTATACTGCACAATATGCTCCTACTTTAAATCTTAATCCATAGTTGACAGTTTCATATGTAGAATGATTGTAAGCTTATTGGTTCATTCCTTAAAACTTCTTATGTTTTCAATGAAATATTACATTTTTTCATTTGAATTTACTAGTTCATTAAACAAAAATATAATGTAAAGAGAAAAAGAGTCAAACAACCAGGGAGTGACACACTGTCACTTGTTTCAGCTGTGTGTTAAGCCTCAAATTTCTACAAGATATTAGCAGTGAATTATGCAAACCTTGAAAGTGTTCAAAGAGATAAATGTATTTTCAGAATGATTTGTGTTAGTTCAGCGGAAGCATAAAGAGGTTTTCAAAGATGAACATAATACTTTCAGAGAACAGAAGTTGCCTATTTCAAATGTAGCAAACAACATGACTATTTTCTAATTGGTCTCCATCTTAAAGAATGGGATCCTACTCCTACAGTGAAAGGATGTTTAAGGATAAATCACACATTCAATGATTCTTACATTAAAGAGAAGAAAATTGCAAGTGAGGACACCAATCAAGATGTAATATGGAAATATCTTAAAAAGCAGTTATAATCGGCTGAACCCCAGTGGTGTAGTGGTTGAGTGCAGGTCTGCGGCCCATTGGCTTGGTGGTTCAAATCCAGCAGCAGCTCTCCAGGAGGAAGGCTGGGTAGCTCCCACGACCATCAGAGGGAAGTGATGTTCCCCCTAAAAAAACATTTATATTGTATTTTTACCAGGCATTTTTCAATATCTTTTCATTAGCATATAATTTTTTCTTAGAACACATTCTACTTTTATATAGCTCTTTTATTTTTATCATTTAAATGTCAATTGTATTAAGCAAACTACCTTTAGTATTTTTTAATTTTTTATTACTTAAAGTGAACATCAAGTATTAAATTTTTTAATACTTAAAATGAACATTTGGGCAATGATTCAGTTGTTAAATTATTTGAATTCCACCACTCTCTGCTTATCCTGAGTCCCTTTCCTCTTCATATAAAGTTGGTGGTTAGTTTTTCCATTTCTTTAAAGAATGATATCGGGATATGTATCCAACTTAAGTTTGGGCAGTGTTGATATTTTTAAAATGTTTTGTTCTGATCCATGAACATGCATTGAAGTGAGTAGATATTAACTTAGTGATAATTAACAATGATGTAAATTAAATAATATACATTGAAATTAAAAATATTTTATAAACTTTGAAATTATGGAATCATATATGTCTGCTCCTTCAAATACCTTGGAGATTTAAGAGTGATCTAATATTTTTAGAAGTGCTCAAAAGACATGGAATGCCTCAAGACCATGTTAAATGTCACGTTTCTAGCTTCACAGAATACTCTCTAAACCAATTTATCATAGGACTTATAATGCCATATAAAATAATGTAATTTGCTGCATTTTCCATTAGATAATTTGTTTCTTAAAGTAAAGTTTCTTAAAGTTTCTTAAAGTCTCTTCTTCCTTTTCTGTGTACTTAGTACATAACACAGAATATAAGTATTCCAGGTAAGCTTACTTAATAGGATGGAATGAAACTGTTCTCTAAAGTTGAAATTGCCTCATAAAAAATTCCAAGGTTGGAAAATTATTATATTCCTTTCCCTATCTTTCATCTACGCTTTTCAGAATTGGATGATAAATTTGTTAATAAAGTAGCTTAGGCTGAGATTGCAATTGATATAGACATTTGTTCTTATAAAGAATTCTATATTTAATCCTAAACATAAGTATACACTTTTATAATTGATATTGCAAATAACAAAATAGTATCATCTTTACCTAAAATGTAAAATCATTGTCATTTTTGAAAGTACAGAATATTTGAATGCATTTAGAGCTGATTATGAAAGAAGAAATACTTTTTCCTCATCTTAAGAATTATAAAAAATTCTATTTAAGATGAAATTGGTACATATTTTCAGCATCCAAGTGAGATGCTAGCTCTCTCTGCTACATAGGACTACATAAAAATAATGTTTCTTTATATTTAGTATAGAATCTTTCAGTATTCATGTGTGTATGTGTGTTTGATCTCCTGGGTTTTTTTTTTTTTGAGGGGGCGGGTTTGTCTTTTCCATGAAGGCAGTGATTACAGTGATAAGAGGGATATTTATAAATATTTACTTGTCAAAAGCAGAAGAAATAAAAAAATGAAACAATCCTTCTTTGGAAATGAATTTTATTGTATAGTTTACTTCTGGTATTGAGCCAGGATTTGTTTCTTCTATGTCTTGTTCTATTTATAGGCATACCCTTAAAATTATTGCTATAAAGGCTGCATATTTATTTTACATATGGTTTTATTTGAGGAGAATAAGCTTTTTAATATATTCTACTTGCTTTGAGGCTATTTCTGAGTAGAGGTATTTGGCTGTCAGTGGACTATAAGGATTATTTCTCAGCAAAAATAACTTTAGACAGCAAGAAAATGGAAGTGAAGTATTCCTTCCCTCAAGCTGACTTCATAGCTTTAACATTAAGAGAAGGAAGCAAACCACAGTTTCAGCCTCGAGGCTAGCTGTCATTGGTTTTTAATGTTGTGATCTGAACGTTCAGAAAGGTCATCTGAGAATGGTTCTTGGGCTAATCCTAAAAAGTGACTGGATGCCGTGCAAAACTGATACTGTGCTTTATTATTTATTAATTTTTCCTTTCAGGGGATTTGAAAGCTACACCGAGAAGTTAGATGAGATGATTATTTTTCTTCATTAAATTTTTCAATGGACATAATTTCAGCACTATAAAGTGAATAGGTATTTATGGTATCCATAGGTCCTTTCATTTTGCTGAATATAAACAACATACTCATCCAAAAAAAGTAAGCATATATATTGAAAGATCTTCAAATTGAATATTTTGATCTGAAATATTCTCATTGTTTTCTGTGAGTTTAACTGGCAGTATCACTACTTTTGACTTCTCATCTTATGTTTCTCTCAATATACATACCCCTGCTATTATAGTGAAGATTTAACAATAGGTAATACATTTAATCATAAATATTTCCATTGTAAAGAGCTCTATAGACTCAATTTTTCACTTGAATATTATAAAATGTCTTTTAGTTTGTTTTAGTTTATAACAGACTAGCATGAAGCAAATGACCTTGTGATTGGTGTCTTGTGCCATTGTGGTTCCCAAAGGGACATGGGAGCAGAGTTTAGTCTTTCCATCAGGTTGCAACTTGATTGGAGGCTTACTGGAATAAATGGTTACCTGATCCGGCCTCACTCTTTCTTTCTCCCTGCAGGCAGGTCACACTTTCTCTCTGCTTCACCTTCCTCCTGGTTAGTCACTCAGAGACCTGCTGGAGCCCTGATAGACCCCCTAGAGATGTGTCCACCAACACAGAATCAGCAAGCCTTCGTCCTCACTGCCTGGTATGTTCCTAACTTCCGTATTGTTGCATTGGGCTGCAGGAGTCTGAAGAGGGATTTATGGACTAGTATCAGACTTATGAACTAGCACTGGATATCTGGACTGGATCTGGAATGGACTGGGATATTTGCTTGATATTAATTACTTCTTGAGATAAAACTCTCTCTCTTATACATATGTGAGTGTCAATAAATTTGTTTCTCTAGTCAACCCGACCTACCACAGACCTCTAGCAAAATTTTCAAACTAAAAGATTTTTCCATGTTTTGCCAAAATTGTTCAGTGTTTTCGGTATTATTTAATTGACTAAATATACTTAATGTGTGTATATGTTTGTGTAGGTATGTATGTATGCATAGAGACAGAGAGAAATGGAGTGGGGGAGTGAAGGAGGGGGAGGAAAAGCAAAAGAAAGGTGGAGATTTTTAAAAGTTTGTGAAAAAAATTGAGTTGAAAGATAATGTATTTTTTGGCTGAGCCCCTGTGACATGGTGGTTGAGTAGGGGACTGCGGCCCATGGGCTTGGTGGTTCAAATCCAGCAGTGGCTCTCCAGGAGCAAGTCTGGGTAGCTCCCATGACCACCAGAGGGCAGTAATGCCCCCCCAAAAAGAAAGATAATGTAATTTTTTCATGAACTTCAGAGATTATTTATATGCAAACACACATATACATATATACATATATATTTATCCTGATTGCAAAGGTTGACTTGATATGAATGGACAAGACTTTGCAAATGTGAGCAATCTCTGGCCCTCCAAAGAGACTGAATAGTTTGATAATAATGTGAAGAAGACACAGGGCAAACATCTTTGTAGGGCCATCCAAATAGGGTATATGGAACTCTCACATGGAAATTGGTTGACTGTATTAAAATGAGCTCTCCCAGAAGCAGAAAGGGGGATCTTGTTCCTATAAAAGAGGGAAACATGTTATGTAGCCCCTGAGGTTCCTGCATTGAAAAGTCTTAATCCAGGGTATAGTATGCTATAGCACCAGAGATAGCAAGAGACACTGTAGTGATGTGACAGAAATGCAGCAGTAAATGCAAACCTTGAATTGCATTTTGCCTTTGTGGGCAAAATGTAGAACTATGGATAAAGCTTCACGATAAAATGGAAGGAATACACAGAATCACTTTATCAAATAGTTCTAGTCAATTTAGCATCCATTTCAAGAGAGAAACTATGTTCAATGATACTTGAGGGAAGAAGTGCAAGCTGCACTGGAGGTGCTAACCCAAATAAGAGCTACAGAAACAGACAGAATGCAATTGAAATCTTTCCATGTGCTCAAGGGGAACTGGAAGCACTCACTATTCTGTGCCAAGGAATTTGGAAGACAGCTACTTGACCAACTCTTTGGTATTTTGGATTATCTAGAAAAGCGAAATCAGTGACACTTGGAGGTATTGCATATAGAAAATAGCATATACATATATATGTAATGCAGTTATAGAAATAGGTAGATTAATCTGGTTCATTAGGCTTCTCCTGAATTATGAAAACTTATGAACAGGAAACAATGGATTCTATGGGCAGGGATTGCTGCACTTCATTTGTGGCAAAGTGAGTCCCTTGATCTGAGGACATTCAGTGTGGGATACTTTGTTGTGGATGGGACATTCTGTAAGTCTGAAAATGATAGCTTTTAGAAGAAGAATTGGGTTCAAGGAAAGTAAATCTATATCAAGAGTGTCTTTTCCAATAAAGAAAAAAAATGCTTCCTGTTCCATGAAATAAATAGCTCACTGCAATCAACCTACCAAGTTATTGGTTGATCCCACCAAGGAATGGGTCTATGTCTTTGACTCAGTGCTGGTCGCTGCTGATGGCATATTGGGCAATAAACTCTGGCAGCAGCCAAGTCAGCCTTGATGAATGCAAGTCTATGTTGCTGAGCATCATAACCTCCATCCTTCCCACTATATCCACATTGTTCACGTACTTATTGGGTGAAAATGTGTGGCTGAAGGGAAGATGACAGATTTAACTTGATTGCTAAAGTCCTCTGTGCAGAGAGAACCCTTTGGTGAGCATTCAAACAAGACAAAAATATCTTCACTTTTTTTTTTTTGCTTATCCAGAGAAGGCCCTCCACATAGCTCTTCTCTATACTTTCATGTTACCGATATTTGAATCATGCTCCATCTAAGTCCCTAGCCACCCACTCAAGCCCATAAATCAATATACAGTTGCACCTTTGGCCATTTCTTCTTCCTGGAAAACTGAAAAATTGGGAGGGTTTCCCTTCACAACTGGGCTTCAAGGAAGAATTCAACAGGGACTGTAGTGCTGGTGCTGTTCACCTTGAGTGGTATTTGCTTATCTTGCAGAGTCATCAGTAACCAAGGATAATTTTTCTATTCCTAAGTCAACTGATCATAAGAAATTCCTGTCAAAGCTATTGGAGATATATTGTACGGTTATGGAATTGGAGATCATATGCAATTGGTCCATTTCTTCATGCAACTTATTTGTAATTTCAGGTCTGGTCTAGGCTGATGCTGTATATACCACTTCTATGTAATTATCTAGTGTTGCTGTGCACATTCAAACTCATTATTCTATGGGTGTGATGACAGCAAATTCATGATGAACACCTCAGTCTACATTGTGACTGTAGTTCTTGGTGAAGAGTTCACTGTCTACTAAGACAGTTACAATGGAAAAAGCTCTTTTACCAAAGTAGAGTAATTATCTACAGAGCATTTCAGAGCTTTACTAAAAGGTCTAAGGGTCTGGTTCTCTATAGGTCTCTACAAAAAACTTCAAACTATATCCTACCTGCCAATGAAAACCCAAACAGCATTGAGTCAGGAGGATCATAAAGCCCCAGTGGCAGATTAGCTTGCTTAACAGTCAGGGCCTATAGAAGAGCCTGCTCTTGTTCTGCATACCACTCATAGCTGGCAGCAATTTGAGTAACAATATGTGTGCAGGAGAGACACATCTGCATTTTGGATAAATTGCCTCCAAAATCCAAAGAGGGCCACCAGATATTGTGCTTCCTTTTTGGTTGTAGGAGGAGTATGATGTAATACACTTTAGTAGGGATATATTAACATGACCCACACTCCTGGACCCCACTGAGTTGAGGATCCAAAATTTTGACTGGGTTAATTTCCTACCTTTGCCATGATTAGGAATCAATGGCAGTGAGTTTTGCTTTTGAAGCATACACATTTTGCACTAATAAACCTAGTCATTGATACTTCTTCCTTAGTAAGTCCAAACAGCATAATGTCATCAATGCAATGAAGGGAAAGATGATCAAGGTCCCTGTGGACTACATTGTGGCATAGTTTCAGAATGTGTACATAATCCTGTAGGAGAGTTGTAACATGGATTGCTGTTCCTATCAGATGTAGACAAACTATCTCTGCTGGTCCTTTAAAACTGGAATGAAGAAAAAGTCAGATCAATGGCTATATACCAAGTACAAGAAAGTTATTTTGTGCAGCTGCAATTTTAGCCACAACCTGGTTAAATTTATCAAAATCCATCTGATTTTTGTACAGGAGAATAAGTGAGTTAAATGGGAATGTACTGAAATCACCAACCCTGCACACTTCAAGTCCTTGATGGTGGCACTAATTTCAAAAATCATTTCAGTATTCAGGATTCCTTAGGTTTAGTATTTCCCTAACAGACACAGTTGTAATGACTTCCACTTGGCCTTTTCTACCATAACAGTCCTTATGCAAACAGTTTAGGAATCCAATATTGGTGTTCTATAAGTTTCTGAGTATATTTATTTCATTAATGCTTTCTGGAGTCCATAAAATTACTATAGGATGAGTTGGAGACCCACTGTTATATGGACTTGAGCTAAGACTCCATTAATAAATTGATCTCTGTGGGAGTCATCTGCTTATGTTAATTTTATAATTGAAATGTAGGGGTGGAGTCTGGCCTGTTAATCAGGAGAAAGCCAATGAGTAGCTGATGAGGCCTCTGTGTGGGCATGGCTTTCACCTGAGACTCCTGGGAAATCTCGCGGCATTTCCCTCGTGAAGATGAGAAGGTATCTTCCCCAGTTGTTGCGAGTTAGTTTCAGAGATGATTAACCACAGGCAACACAAGATGAGCCTCTGAGAAGCTGGAGGAGCCAGCGGAGAGACCACCCGGCTTTTCGTGATGAAGACAGACCTCTGAAGCTGGAGTGGCATGCGGTTGATGGACCTGAGCCCTGGAAACGGGGAGCCATGGGGAGACCCCTGCCAGCGCCAGAATTCTGCACCCACTGCCCTGTGACTTCCTGAGTCAGAAGCAGGCTTTATAGACTGACTTCGGGCA
The DNA here is from genome assembly GCA_004026705.1 of Nesogale talazaci. Lineage (NCBI taxonomy): Eukaryota > Metazoa > Chordata > Mammalia > Afrosoricida > Tenrecidae > Nesogale > Nesogale talazaci. Next base: position 166,067 of record PVJH01000875.1, read on the forward strand.
TATGGGTTAATATTGGACTTATGACTTTGCACTGGACTGGATTGGGATGCTTTCTTAGGGTCACATTTCTTTTGTATATAAACCCTTTCCTTATACCTATATGCGTGTCTCTGAAATTTGTTCCTCTAGTCTACCTGGACTAACACAATCTCCATACACTCCCACTCTGGCTCGGAGGTTTTTAAAACTTTTTGAGAAACCTGAGATTGTCAATTCCAATCCAGTGTTCAATAATTCATGAGAAACCTAATTTTTATTTTATTTTCCTCAAAAAACAATCACTTTTGTGGATGGCTGAAGATCCATTAGGGGAAGACAAGGAGAAAGAGCAACAGCATAAATAATCTCTTGTTATTTAGTAGGGTCTTTCATCAAAGAGAAGTGGCTACCCCTTCATTCAAGTGGTGGGAGGATTTTATACTGGCTTGAGTCTGGGGATTGGTTAAGGGTCATGATTTCCATCCTGGTGACTTCCGTTAGACTACCATTCACATGAACTAGATCTTTTTTGTTGTTGGTATAGGACAAATAAATATGAAATTGGCTTCCCATATATTTCATTCCTTGGGGAACTCTAAGTAGCTAATGTCTTCAGTGCACACAAGTCAGATATTCTGATGACAACTTTGACTCTGCTTTTCAGTCTGGAAATCATGTTCATATTGTTCCTGTGGCCTGCATGCAGCAATTTGGCCCCAACCCCAATAAACCCCATTGGAGGCAAGTATCTTCATTGCTAGCACTTCTGAGTGCTAAGTGTGGCTGAAATAGTATAGTAATGATAAGAGTCTTCAGAGACAATGGGGGTCCTTCACAAATCTGTTTCACTTAGCTTTGGTAAAAGGTGTGCCCTTGGGGCACTCTCTTTTGAATCTCTGGGGTTATCCTAATTGGCATATTAGCCAAGTTCCCTTACCCTTTGGTTGCTTTCTTCTATGGTACACCAAGGTATGTCTGGTATGTCAAGTTGATTTAGGATAAGCCATCTTGAAAGCCATGCTCAGCAAATTAACCAAATATATTATTGGATCCTCTCCTGACCTTTCTGACTGAAATATTTAACGAAGAATCTGTGCTTTGTCAGTGCATATAGATAAACTCAGATTGACCTAAGCTTATGTTCCTTATACCATTTACCATTACCTTATACCTTATACCATTCCTAACAACCATTTGCACAGATATTCTCCAGGTTTCTGAGTGGAATTTTAGAAAACTCTAGCAGCTCTTCAGGAGTATAGTGCACTTCTTAGGGGGTTGCCATCAAAACTTCCCCTGTGAGGTCTCACTGTCACTTCAGTCTAGTTATTGGTCTAGAGGTATTAATGAGCAGGGATCGTGCTTCCTGAGTCCCTAAAGCTTTATGTTGTAAGGCATCTGTTTTGGCTAGTGCTCCAGATACAGCTCCAGGTGCCAAAACAGCATGCACCTTTGGACCAGTCTTCTCAAGTGAGCGCAGTGTAGGGTGGGCAGTGGTTTTAATGAAAGTTCACTAATCTATCCAGATGGGAGAGGTAATGCTGAAGGCTAGAATTCCTTAATTGGATTTTAGGGATCAATATCTCCATCATCTCGATTATCAGCTCACATAGCCTTACCCCAAATTTAAGGGTCCTATTATTTTATCAATTGCTGCTCTTAATATTAGAGACAGCTTCCTTGGTTGGTAACTGGTCTTATAATTCAGTTACTCATATGGTAAGACATTTGGTTTGGTTTTAAGCAATACCTGTTCTATTACTTGAAGAGAAAAGGCTTACTTTAATGACACAAATAGAACCACTGAGGTTATTTAGAACATTTGAACATGGCTTCTAATGCTCTTCATTGATCGGTTTTCTTTACGAGTGTGCTAGACAGACTTGTCTAGACAAACAAAACCAGGACACTAGTAATTCTCTTTATATATTTATATAGATAGACGGATATATAAGATAAGAAATAAACAGTTAACTTTAAAGCAGTACAAATGGCTCAGTGCAACTCACTTGCGTGAGGCAGCTAGTTCACTGGCAGCCCTTTGAGTCTTGAGAACCGCCAACTAGTCCTCTGTAGAGCAATTCAGCCTACCAGGCCACAAGCAGCAAAGAGCAAAGCAGGTAACCAATAATCAGCCAGATGACAGAGTTCTATTGTCCCCGGCTCAAGAGATGTATATTTCAGAAGCATGGCAAAGCAGGGCTTGAAGAAACCTCAACTCACAGCTACACAGTCCACGATTACATGTTCCATGGGAAGTGTTGCTTGGAGGTTGAGACATAGGACGAACATGGTAGCTGGCTGGTCTGAAGATCCAAACACAAGAGGGCAAGGGCATATCTTGCCAAGCCATTCTATCTCTGCCCTTCAATTGATCTCGTGTGTTCATTGGCCAAATTGTCACAATAGACCTATGTATCGTCTTTGGCCATGTTGGCACAAGCTTACCTATCACAATCTACCCCTTGCCAATGGGGCACCTGTACACAATTATTTAGTCATATAAAATTTTCAGACATCAATGAAATCAAATTTATACTTAACATCAAACATTTATCATACCATACATGAACAAAGAAAAGATATTCAAAAAGCTCATGTACAGAAAATACACCAATCACAAACCTCGCCTTTAAAATTGATCATGTGGTCGTGACTGGTAGGTTGAACTGCTTTCTTCTACTGTCCACTCTGTATTACCTTTGCCCTCAGCAATCACCTCAGCTGGTTGTGGGTTTTTTTTGGCTGGTGGGGTGACCCAGACCTTCTTTCCTGAGGGATCTAGGTCATTAGATGTACTGTCATGATGAGGTTTCTATAATTTACCATTTACTTTTATCACAAGACATGGTAGCACTGAGTCAGTTTATATGATCTCCTGGATTCCAGACATATTCTTTACCTCCATAATGTAACACCAGTCCAATTTTTTCTTTGTAATCTGGATCAATCACACCACTCAGCACAATGACAGCCTTCCTGATCTGTTGATCCAAAGGCATGAGAAGCCCAAAGTGGCCAGGGGGATATTCTCACCTGCAAGTTCAGTGGAATCCATGCTGTGTTTCCAGGTGAGAGAGTTCCTTCTTTCAGGACCAGGTCCTCCAGACCTGAAGAACATAGGGTTTCTGGGACAGGAAGCAAAAATGCTGCAAGTGGGTCACTAGGAGTAATAGTGAGTGGTGCCACTGTAGTTTCCAATCCTTGGTTCCTGTACCCATGAATCCTGGCTATTGGAGACACAGCATCACATATTGGTCCCTGGTTTTTTAAGTGTATATAGCTTCCTGGAGAACACTGCCCCAGCCTGCAAGTTGTTGCCACATAGTTTGTGCTGCAGTTGTGTCTTCAGGAGCCCATTCCATTTTTCTATCAAGCCAGCTGCTTCTGGATGATGAGGAACATGATATGACCAGTGGATTCCATGGGAATGGGCCCATTGCCGCACTGAATTTGCTGTGAAGTGACTTCCTTGATCTGAAGCAATGCCATGTGGGATGCCATGCTGGTGGATGAGGCATTCTGTAAGTCCACGAATGGTGGTTTGGGCAAAAGCATTGCATGCTGGGAAGGCAAATCCATATCCAGAATAAGTGTCTATTCCAGTGAGAACAAAACGCTGCCCGCTCCTTGATGGAAGTGATCATAATCAACTTGCCACCATGTTGCCGGTTGATCTTGCCAAGGAATGGTTCCTCGGACTTGGACTTAATGTTGGTTTCTGCTGCTGGCAAATAGGGCACTCAGCAGTGGCTGTGACCAAGTCAGCCTTGGTGAGTGGATGTCCATGTTGCTGTGCCCATGCATAACCTCCATCTCTGCCATCATGTCCACTTTGTTCATGTGTCCACTGGGCGATAATAGGAGTGTCAGAGGAAAGAAGAGGGCCAGTCTCCACGGTGCATGTCATCTTACCCACTTGATTGTTAAAGTCCTCTTCTCCAGAGGTAACCCTTTGGTGATCATTCACAAGAGATACGATTACCTTTACTTTGGGGTTCATTCAGAGAGATCCATTCACATACTTCTTCCCCACACCTCCTTGTCACCAATCTTCCAATCATGTTCCTTCTAAGTCCCTGACCATCCAACCAAGACATCAGCCCCAGCCCATGAATCAGTATACAATCTCACATCTGGCCATTTTTCCTTGCAGGCAAACTTAATGGCCAGGTGCACTGGTCGAAGTTCTGTCCATTGGGAGAATTTTTCTTCACCACTATCTTTCAGGGAGATCCCAGAAAGGGGCTATAGTGCTGCTGCTGTCCACTTATGAGTGGCACCTGCATATCATGCAGAGCCATCTGTGAACCAAGCATGACTTTTCTGTTCTTCAGATAGGTTTTCATAAGGAACTCCGCAGGAGGCCAGAGGTGCAGACTGGGAGAAAGAAGGTAATGTGACTGGAGTGGGGACTGTGGGTATTTGGTTCACTTCTTCACACAGCTTACTTGTACCTTCAGGTCCTGCTCTGGCCCGATCCTGTGTATATCACTTCCATTTAACAATGGAATGTTGCTGTGCACGTCCAACTTTATGACTCTGTGGGTCAGATAACACCCACCCAGTTCATGATGGGTAGTTCAGGTCTCATGGTGACTTGGTGGCCCATGGTGAGAAGTTCAGTCTCCACCAAGGCCCAGTATCAGGCCAACAGCTGTTTTTCAAAGGGGGAGTAGTTGTCTGCAGAAGATGGCAGAACTTTACTCCAAAATCCCAATGGTCTATGCTGTGATTCACCAATAGGGGTCTGTCAAAGACTCCACACTGCATCTTTATCAACAACTGACACCTCAAGCACCATTGGGTCAGCTGGATCACATGGTCCCAGTGGCAAAGCAGCTTGCATAGCAGCCTAAACCTGTTGTCCCTGCCGTCTCACTGTTGGGGGAGCCAGAGGCAATAGCTTATTCTTCACTTTAGTGGGACTAGCTCAACCTACTCCACACAACTAGACCCCTAGAAATTTTACTGAGGTGGAAGGTGCTTGAATCTTTGTTGGGTTAATCTCCGAACCTCTTGTACGCAGATGTTGTACTACTGAATCTAAAGTCTTTGATACATCCTCCTTAGTGAGTTCAATCAGCATCATGTCATCAATATAATGTACTAGCATGACATTTTGTGGAATAGACAGGTGATCAAGTTCCCTTTGGACTAAATTATGGCACAGGGCAGAAAAGTTGATGTACCCCTGGGGGAGAGTTGGGAAAGTGTACTGTTGCCCCTGCCAACTGAAGGTAAACTGCTTCTGGTGATCCTTTGAGAAGAAGACATTGGCCAGATCAATAGCTGCATACCAAGTACCAGGAGAAGTATTAATTTGCTGAAGCAATGAGACCACATCTGGAACTGCAGCTGCAATTGGAATCACAACCTGGTTAAGCTTATGATAATCCATTGTCATTCTCCAGGATCCATCAGTCTTCTTTACAGGCCAAATGTGTCAGTTAAATGGAGATGTGGTAGGAATCACCACCCCTGCATCTTTTAAGTCTTTGATGGTGACACTGATCTTTGTAATCCCTTCAGGAATGCGGTAGTGCTTTTGGTTTGCTACTTTCTCAGGCAATGGCAATTCTAATGGTTTCCATTTGGCCTTTCCCACTATGATAGCCCTTATTCCACATTTCAGGGATCCAATATGGGGGTTCTGCCAGTTACTAAGTATATCTATTCCAATGATGCAGTCTGGAACTGGGGAAATAACCACAAGATGGGTTCAGGGACCTACCAGACCCACAGTGAGGCATACATGAACTAAAACTCCATTGATAACTTGACCTCCATAAACCCCCACTCTGAATGGTGGGCCTTCGAAACACTTTGGGTGTCCTGGATTTAGTGTTAGTTCAGAGGCATTGGACAGTAATCCCTAAAAAGATTGATTATTTCCTTTCCCCCAGTGGACATTCACTCTTGTGAAAGGCCGCATGTCCCTTTGGGGAAGGCTAGAAGGAAGACTAACAGCATAAACCTTTGGTGATGTTGCAGGGTCCTCCTTCTAAGGGAGCTGGCCTACCCCTCACTCAAGGGGGTGTGGTTCTGTAAACTGACTCAGGTCTGAGAATTGGTTGAGTGATCATGACTGCCTATCCTGCTGTTCACCTGATCTAGATTTCTTCTGCATGTATAGCTCATGTAAATATTTAGTAGGTTTCCCATATATTTCACTCCTAGGTACAACGTGACTAAATAGCCAATGCCATAAATCCACACAAGATAGGCTGCTTTGATTGCTATGAAAGCTTTGTTGTCTATTATAACCACATCCACCCTGTCTCTGTGGATTGAGTGCTTACACTAGCTCTCTGTCACCACAGAGTCCAATCAGCTCCATCATGGGCAAATGTCGGAGTTCACTAAGGGCAGTTCCCACAGTTAATCCTGGTTCACACAAAATAGCAATCACAGGAGTCTTCAGAGATGCTGGGGCCTACTTCCCAAACTTGTTTCTTATGGTTGTGGTGAAGGGTATGTCCTCAGGACACCCCCTTATGAGGTCTATAAGAGTATCCTGATAGATTCATTCCAACATACCAATGTCGCTAAACTTTTGTATGCCTTCTTCTACAGTGTACCAAGGTAGGTCAGGAACCTCAAGTTGGTCTATTCTAGGCCATCTGGCAGTCCATACATCAGTGAACCAACTAAATAAGGATTTGCATCCTCTCTTCGCCTCTCTCGCTGAGACATTGAAAGAAGGGTCTGTGCTTAGGGGTTCCATATCCAGAAACTCAGACTGATCTAATGTTACATTTCTTGCACCAGTATCCCACACCCTCAGTAACCAATCCCAGGGATATTCCTCAGGCTTCTGCTTGTACAAGCTTGTATTTGAAAGCTCAAGCAGTTCTTTGTGAGTACAGCATACTTCTTCTTGAGTAATCACCTCAACCTCATCCTTAGTAGCTTTCCTTGCCTTAATTTTAGTTACAGGTCTAGCAGAAACTATCAATGGTGAGGGTGTTTCCTGGGTGTTCGCAACACTATTTTGTAGGGCATCTCTCTCAGGCAGTGATAGAGATGCAGCCCCACCTGGTGTTTTACCTTGAGTAAGTTGATTGATCTGTTTTGCTGATAGTGGACTACTATGTCAGCTGGGAAGGGTGGATCTATTGACTGGGTGGGTTCAATTGTTTCAATATCCTCTTCTTGTGCATCATCAGCCCATATGTTCTCATCCCATGTTTCAGGGTCCCAATTTTTTCCTAACAATGTCCTCACTTTGGCATTGGACACAGCTCTAAATCTGCCATTCACTTGCAATTCAGCCACTTGCACCGAGACTTTGGACCTGGTTCTCAGCAATGCCAGGTCTTTTACTATAGACAAGAAGGCTCTTTGTAGCACAAGCAGGAGGATTTATGTCTGTGAGTTGGCAGTTGAGGTGCCTTTCTGTGGCTGTAAGGCAATCTGTCTCCTTAACTGCATAGTCCACTGTAAGGGGACCAGCCAACCAGCTTCCCTTTACTTGGCATCTTGACCAAACTGCTGGAAAGTATCAAAGACCCGATCTCCCAGAGCCTCTCCTGTAACCAGCACCCCATTTACCGGTGCTCCTACTTTAGTTTTTAGCTCTGCTATTTTACACTATGAACTAGTAGGAGTGGCAAAATTACCCATGCCTTTTGGTCTAGAGTTAGCATCATCAGTGCTCTTAGACTAATAAGATTGGAGAACCCATCAAAGAAACCCATATTTATGATTTTATTTCTCTAGAAGTACCACTGCTACCACAACAAGCTTACCTATCACAACTAGTTTTTCTGTTGTAAGAAATACCAATCCTCCTACTCCCACCACTGGAGAGCAGTGATACCACAACCCCCACCCCCCCCCCCCCCAAAAAAAAAAGAAATACCAATACACTAGTTTCCCTATACATCTTATACTGACAAAATGCTAGAATTATATCACACACTTGATCATCCGTAGCCTCACTTTAGTAAACACTTCATCTATCCATGGTGCTATTTTGGGTATTAGCTTTGCCATTTCACCCAAGGGTTAACAGTTCCCTCTTGTAGTGACAGACTTATTTGTATTTACAGAAGTGACATTCTCAGTGCCTTTACATCTAATTATACCTGAGAACCAGTTTAGAAAACATATATTTATTATTTTGTTTCTCTGGAAGCACTCTTAGCATCAAATGCATTAGTTTGGGTTTTATTGAGAAATAAAATCAGTGACACTTGCATGGATTAGAGTTGTAGAAATAGATGGATCCAACCCAACTCATGTTAGGCTCTTCTCTTGACTTGCAGAAGCTGATTTACAGGAATTGAGCTTGGGGAACACAGGCGGCAGAGCACACAGGACACAGAGGGTGTAGAAACCCTAAATCAGCAGAACGAATCTCTCATTGATTGTCGGCTGAAGGCTCATGGGCTTGACAGACGATATGACCAGAATTTGAGGAGCCACGTGCAAAATGCAACTCCAGCAGAAGACAAAGGACCAAATTAGATTTTGCTATGTCTCACTCTCTTACACAAAAAAAAGGCTCATGGCATGCAGTAGGTTCCATCTGCCTGAGATGCAATTGATAGGTTGGGCCCCTTTTCCACTCTTAATCAAGAGTGTCTTGTAGACATAATCCCTGACCATATCACCAACTAACTGGAAGAGATCCATATTTGCTCCCATTCCAAAGAAAGGTGGCCCAGTAGAATGTACAAAGAAGATCGTTCAATAATAATTGCAGAAATACATTGACAGAGAGCTGTCAGAAATTCAGACTGGATTTAGAAGTTATGTAATATGGAATATAATTACCAACATCAGATAGATCTAGCTAAAAGAAAGGGATACCAGAAAATTGTGTGTTTTACTAGTTATACCAAGTAATTCAACTGTATGATTATAACAGTCTGGATAACACTGAGAAGAATGGAAGTGTTAATCACTTAACTGTGCTTATTAAAAAACCGTATATGGGTCAAGAGGAAGTTGTTTGAACAGATTATGGGAATAGTAAATGCTTTTAAATCAGGAAAGTAAATGGTTTATAGTAAATGGGAATAACAAACAGTTTAAAATCAGAATTGTATCATCTCACCATATTTATTCAATCTGAAAATAATCCTAGCAGCTGGATTATATAAGTAAGAGCTCAGCATCAAGATTGAAAGAAGGCTAATTAATGACCTGAGATACGAAGATATCTTGCTTGTTGAAAGCTAGAAGGATTTGAAGCTCTTGCTGATGAAGATCAGGGTTATAGCCTTCAGTATGGATGACAACTTAATGTAAAGAAGACCAAAATCCTCACAAATGAATCAATAAGTAACAGCAAGATTGTCACCATTATATAACATAACATACTATTAATTTGAGTGAGGGGGTGGGGTCTACACTTTCAATCTGGTCACATCCAAAGAGGCCTCCATGGGGACATGGCCTTCTGAAGATTCTTGGAATACCTGATTTCTTCCCTGGAGTTGGGACACACACTGTCCATGCTTGGCATCCTTGTTGCCAGGCCATATGGAGCTATGTTGATGGAATCAGAACCATGGAGCTAGAGGAGACACATGGAAACCCATACCAGAGCTGAGATGCTTACATATTGCCATGGGATGTACTAGACTTCTCATCCACTGGCCTTTGATCCTTTTGCATTAGTCATTATTGCATGTATTGTGTGAGTCTTTTTTTGTTTGTTTGTTTTTTGGGCATCACTGCCTTCAGGTGGTGGGAGTAGGAAAAATGGTCTTTTTTTAACTTTTTTTTTTTTGGCATCACTGCTCTCTGGTGGTGGGAGTAGGATATTGTGTGAGTCTTAAGAGGAATTTATAGACTGGTAAAAGACAAATGAGCTAATAATGGACTTGTAGACTTAATTTTTACTGGGCTGAGATGTTTTCTCATACAGTTGTTCCTTAATATAAAACTCTTTCTTATACAGATATGAGTGTCTCTGGACTTGTTACTCTAGTCAACCCAGACTGACACAATAATCAATAGAGAAAATTTTTATTTTATCAATGATTTTGCCTTACTTGGATCCACAATCAATGTTCAGGAAAGTGGCAGTCAAGAGATCAAAAGTGACATTGCATTAGGTAAATCGGCTGCAAGTAGCTCCTCAGTAAGAGTACTGAAATGCAAGGATGCTTCTTTGAGGGCTGAGGTCTGCCTTACTCAAACCATGGTATTCTCATTTTCTTCATATGCATGTGAAAGTTTGACCTAGAAAAAAGAAGATCACAGGAGCAATTTATTTGAATTCATGGTGCTGAAGAAGTGTTTTGGTAGGACAGTGGCTGTCTAAATGGCAAACTGATCTGTCTTGAAAGAACCATGACCAGAGAACTCCTTCATCTTACATGTTTAGGGCATGTTGTCAGGAAAGTCTTGTCTCTGGAGAATAGCATGCTTCATAAATTGGGGGCCAATGAAAGAGAGGAAAACTTTCAAGGAGATCTATTGATAATGACTAAACAATGGGCTCCAGTATAGAAATAATTGTGAAGATGTGATAGGTCTGTCACTGTTTCATTCTGTTTTGAATAAGTTCACTATGATTTGAAACCAAAACAATGGCTCTTAACAAGAACATAGCAGACTATTGGTTCAAATGCAACGAACCAGAGTTCAATGAGCCAAATGCAGGATCCAGATTCAGTAAAAAGCAGGTAAATTCTTCCAGACTTTCACTTGCCCAGGAAATAGGGCACACCCAGAAGAAAGCATTGTTTTCATGAGTAAGGAGAGAAGAGAAAATCCCAGTGGGTAGTGGTTGAGTGGGAGTATTGGTCATTAGTTTAAAACCTCTTATAGCTCCTCAGAAGAAAGACTGAGCTTTCAACGTTAGTAAACAGTTACAGTCTCAGACACAATCAGGGGTCCTGCGAGTGAGAATTGACTTCTTGGCACTGAGAAGGATAGAATGTGTTTAAAAACAAGTTCCCCCAAATCATAAAACCTCTTTGGGAAGGACTAAGATTTCATTTACTGAATGTTGGAATTTCAAATCAATTTCACTAAGTATATTTATTTCTCATGACAAATGTGGTAGCTTTTCTAATTGAGTATTTTATAAATATTATTTTGAACAATTGCTATGTTAATTTTAGATTGCATTAAAAGCTAATAAGAAGATAAATCAGAATCAACTTTATAACAGTGATTTATAACATTAAAATTTCCTGTTTTGGAGTTTCTCTTTATAGTTTTTCTCTGTTGTGATATATTCAAGCAACAAGCAAGAGAAGCAAGAGAAGCACAAGCAAGAGAAGGCTATTGTGCACATGTGAGCACAATATAAACTTATAGATCTGAAAACTTGTTATCTGTTCTTCCTGTTTTGTAATAACACTAAATGGTGCTGGAGAGATAGAGAAAATAAAATTTAAAGATAATCAATTTAAATTTTCCACTAAGGTGTCCTTAAATTTTATTTTTTATCAGTTGAGTTCATTTTAAGCAAAAGAAATTAAAATGTCTTATATTAAAATAATAAAAATATTTTACTCCTTTTATTTGTTCACATTGTCTTTTTAAAAACCAATTTTTATCATAATTCTTTATTCATCTGTTGCATAAAAATATCTATAATTCTTACAAAAAGATTAATTCTCAAAAGTTACTAATCTTATGTTTTCATAATAGCATGGATTGGGATTATTTAGGGGTTATTTGATGAAATATATGTTTTGTCAAAAAAATCAATTAATATCTACTAGATTTTCTTTCACATGACACAATAGAATAAAAATGTACTATAAGAAAAATGTGTTTTTGCTTGAAAGTGTATTGGTATAAAATAAACTTTTTTTGTCTTTGACATACCTATGTTTTAAAATATGATTTACAAATTGCTTTTAAACCATTTTAATGCACCGTGCTTTTCAAAATCATTTTGTATGCACCTTTCAAATATAAACAGATAACACCAGGTAAATTATACCTCTCAACCAAACCCTAAATAATCTTCTTACACTAAAACTTGAAGGGTCAGCTATTACAGAATGTCTTATCATTATATAAAATAAACTGAATTCTAATTTTCCATTTGGCCTGACAGGTGAACAAAAGTTCCTAGACTGCTTTTTTAAATTCATACTGTCATTTGACTTCACCTTAAATCTCTAACTTCTCTTTTAGTTTGCTAATACTTTCAGAGCCATGGGTACATTAAGGTCTTATTTATATTCTCCCTCTAATATAACTAAAACTTATCTGCATCTCTTCAAGTGTCAAGGAATATCTCTTCTACATATAGCAATGCATTTAATGAAATAACTTATGCTAAAATGTGAAAGCAATGTTGTACATTGTAATAGACTTTTATAGGTACTGCAGTTTTTAGGACAGTGTCACTTGGAATATCATATTCCATATAAACTGCTATTTCAACAAATTGCAAAACAACCTTTATTCATTTGAGATTTCTCTTGACATGAATTTTATGTATGTCTTGTTTCTTTCTCAAATAGTTTGTTCTTACAAAAATGTGTTTTCTCTATTACTTGCTGGAACTCGATAATGATGCCATGAACAGAGTCCAAGGGCTTGAGTCAGACAGATCTGAATGGTAAGGATTAGCTCAGTTTACAGGATGAGGATAATTAAAAGTTCCTCTAGCATTAGTTCTTCACATATTTGAGCATTAAATACATTGATGTAAATTTGCTTCATCCAGCATATTTGAAATTACACACATATATTTTCTCTTCAATTTCTCTTCAAATTTGTTTTACAAAGGAAAAATAAAAACAAAATTTTGCTATCCCATGTGTTTATGAGTATGAAAATAACTTCATTTATGAAAAATGGTACACATTTAAAGAACAATTATGTGAGGAAGACAGAATCAAGAACAATGAAAACAACCATAAAGTCAAGCCTTACTTCAACCATTGGTGATGACAGACCCTCTATCAAGAAGGTCTGGTGGAGCAGAGGTTAACGAGTTCTGCTACTAATCAAAGAGGGATGTTTAAAACCAGGGTCTGGGGGGAGGGGGGAGTTGGATGTGGCAGTCTCTTTTCATAATGTTTTATAGCCTTGGACACCCATGAGGTAGTTCTATCCTGTCCTGTGTGATCACTGGTAGTTGGATTCAATTCCAGAGCAATGGGTGCGTTGAGATCTGACTGATCCTTCACCCTTCTGAAATAGTTTATTCAGAGTATGTGGTAGTTACTGATGAAGTCAATTTGGGCTGTAGTCAAAGCTTTTATTCTTTGACTTGATGATTTTAGCTTGATGACACCTTCTTAGGAGTGTAGTTTTTTTAATAAGAGAGAGAGAGAGAGAGAGAGAGAGAGAGAGAGAGATATCAATCTGTTGGGGACAATTCCTCTCTGTCCCTGCATCTTCCTTCTTGCTAGGACCCTGTGCCTGCTTCAAGGGACAGATCCATAGAAGCTGCTTGATGCTGACAGATCGCAGAGCCTGACATTTTCTCACTGATTTCGCATCCAAGAGACACGGCACCCATTGGTGTGTGATCTTCCTGCATTCCATTTCATCTTTCTGTGTCACCAACTTGCAGCTCTCCATGTCTGAAGAACATCCTGCCAGCCTCAGGTGCTTGTAGAGTGGACAGGGCTGGGAGCCCTTCTTAGTGTACGAGGAGGTACCGCCCAAAAAACGGGAACACAGCTTGGTGGAGTTTTCATAGTACGCATAGGATGCATTTTTCCCAGTAGGCAAGCAACTCAGTCTGAGTTAGTGACTCGGGGGCATTGCTCTCAAAGGTTCTGTATGGTCATAGTGAATTTTTTTTTTCATAAAAGGAGTTTCACTGGAACCTTGTTCTTTTTGTGATGGCCAATTTAATAGAACTGTGTGAGGCTGTGAAACATTGTGTCCTGTTCTGGAAAAAATACTGCAGAAACTTTTATAGTTTTGAATAGAGTTTATAAAGACAGCACTGTGGGAAAAACTCAAATATATGAGTGATTTTCTCATTTCAATAAAGATCGATTAGCTGAGCCCCTGAGGCTTAGTGGTTGAGTGCGGGACTGCGGCCAACTGACTTGGCGGTTCAAATCCAGCAGCAGCTCTCCAGGAGCAAAGTTGGGCCTCCCACTCCCACCAGAGGACAGTGACGCAAAAAAAAATAAAATAAAATAAAAATAAATAAATAAAGATTGATTAATAACAAACCACACTCCAGGCATCAGTCAGCTTCCCGAATGGCCAAAATGTTGACACACATCATGTACTTGTGCTCCAAGTTCAATGAGGGACCATTGAAGAGATGGGGATGTTATCTGGATTATCTTGGAACTCAGTTCAGTGAATTTCAACAGAAGATCTGAGGATGAAAAATGTCACTGTGATATTTGTCGTCGGGGCCTGACTGACTGGGAAAATGAGCATCTTGATGAAACATGCAGTGCTTTGAAAGAACATCTCCAAAGCGACCCAGGCATTTTTCCCACGGTCATTACCGGGGACCAGACATGTTACACATCTTAGGACTCTGAAAGCATACATCAATCAAGCCAGTGGAGGACACCATCCCAAAAGAGCTCATCAAGTGAAATTAAAGATCAAGACAATGCTCATTTGCTCTTTTGAGAACATTAGTGATTTAGAGTTCATTCCAATGGGTTGGACTGTTAATTCAGCTTTATATTTACAGGTTCTGAAAGGACTGGGTAACCGTGGGACCAAGAAAAAGTCTGACTTGTGGCAGACAGGAGACTGGTTTTGCCACCACGACAATGCACCTGCTCATGGAGCTGTCTCAGTTCTCCCTGTTGGGGCAACAAACAGAATGCCTCTCTTGCCCCATTCACCTGACTCATCTGAACTTGCTACGTCTTTTTGTTTCTGTGAATGAAGAGAGACATGAAAAAACGGTCATTTGATGACATATAAAAGGTAAAATAAAAATGAGGGAGGTGCTGTCAGACATCAAAACTGGTGAGTTTGAAAAATGTTTCCTGGAATAAAGTTACAAGATTTACAAATGTATTAAGTGCAATTGAGAGTACTTTTGGTGATAAGTTTGTGCTATTGAAAATTTCAAATATATAGCTATAAAAATGTTTCATTTGGGGAGGGGTTCCCCCTTGTAAGATTACTTCTTGATATAAAGTTATTTTTTATACATCTGACTTCGGTTTTGTTTTGCTTCTCTAGCAATTCTAATACAGTGCATAAATTAGACATTGTTGTAATAGATTATTCATTTATTTGGAATATGTAAAATTATGGGATATTGTCCATAGTACAAATATATGACTTACTCTGTTCCCTTTTCCTACGTTTTCTGAAATGTTAAAATTTGTCACTATTTTAAATAATGTATTCTTTATATATATATATATATGTATATATATATATATCAGTATACTTTATGTTTTAGACTTAAATGGAGCTACAGAGATGTCGGAAAGATAATGAAATCTTAAAAATATGTTGCATTTATTGTCTATTCAGGCTGATTATTAACTGAATTTTACCTATATAGTGGGAAAATTGGTGTTAAGTTGTTCATCTGGGAAGAAAGAAATAGTATGTGAAAGATACAGATTTAAACTGCTAGGATATAATGATAATAAAAAGCAAACCCACATGTATCCTTATTCATTATTGCTTTTTCAATTCTGTGAAAGGACTTGCTTTATTGCTTTCTCCTTCATAGCACAAACAAACCACTACCATTGTCTCAATTTGGATTGAGTGACCTGATATAAGGTTTGTGAACCAAATCAAAACCTAATCTCCTTGCCACTGTCAATTCAGGGAAAGTGAGCACAGTATTTGTGAGTTCCCCAGGCTGTAATTTACAGTGGTAAAAGTTTCCTCTTTCGTCTGAGGAGTGACTGTGGTTCTGAATTGCTGACATTGTGCTTAGCGATGCAATGCTTCACAACTGTGGTACCAGGGCCGCCGGTAAGCGAATCGCCTGTCTCGTCCTTCTTCTGTAGAGCAGCCAGTTTGGACTGCTGGGAAGAACTTACCCACATTGCCATCAGGGAGTTCTCTTGCAGTGTATTGTTAGCTGAATTTGTTGTTTATTGTCATTATTGCTCTGAAATTGTCAGCTCTCATTGGTTAGTTCTGACGTTTGGTAAGCAATGTCCTGTGGTCCAAAATGCATTATGCCATCACTGATTACTAAAATATTGCACATATAATCAGGTATTGAAAAACATTATGAGGAAACCAATAACTTCCCAAATATCCTTTCAGTATTTTAAGATGCTGTATTTCTTATTGATTTATTTATATAAGAAATAGATATTAGTGAAAATTTGGCACCTCACTAAATATATCATATCAAACACCTTACTTTTCAAATGTAAATGGTACTCTTTACCATTTTCAAATTTTGTTAAAACCCTAAAATACATTATAAAGGAGCTCTTTACATGGAAGAGGAAGATGTCTTTGGTATTCTAGTATAGACCGGTCTTTATTTCAGTGACTTTAAAGTTGCTCTTTCGCTCTCCTTTCCAGCATTCTTCAAAGAATAGCATTGGCCCTTCCTGGCCACTCTGCACGTGCCGTTCACTGCTCAGCCCAATTCCACTACGCTCTGACTGCCAGCACTCAGCTAAGAGGATTCTCTAGTGAAGATCAAGAGGAAGCTCTTAATTCCCAAAATTTATCAGGTATCAGTTCTTTCAGTATTATTAAAACATCACTTCTTTTCTCTATGCTTCCTCTTTTGTATACTAGTACTCACTTATGAACACTTTTTTTTCCCACATTGTGTATTTTGATATTTTACCCATGAAACTTTTCACTTCACAAACTCACCCACTCTTGTGACATCATTAATTTCACATGCTGGTTCTCAAATCTGTTACTTCAAGAATATATCTCAAAAATAAATCTTTAAGTTGAACTGTGCAGTTACAAGTAAAACATGAGTTTACTTTATCTTTCCACCTTGTTAGTCTGGGTAGACTAGAGAAACAAAACTAGGGAGACTCATACATGTATAAGACAGAGTTTATTTAAAGGGTAATCATACATTAAGAAATCATCTCAACCCAGTGCAGTCCAATCCCGTAAGTCCGATATTAGCTCATATGTCCGATCTGCAAAATCCTCTTCAGAATCACCAAACACATGCAATGATGTCAAATGCAAGATGATCACAGACCAATGGGTAAAATGTCTTTGGGTCCAGTGGTATTGTAAACATCTTAGTGTTGGGGTCTCTTAGAGACCCACTTGCTGGGATCTCTAAGTGGCTTCTCTGGTGTCAGAGGTCTGGATACACCAGGGAGGGTCCATGTTGCTTCTCCAGATCAGGGCAGTTCCATGTGTCTTGTCAGCTGCAATGTCTCCAAGGGAGAGGGAGAGAAGCATCTCCCACCTCCAAGGAGGAATACCGGATTTCAAAAAAATCTCAGGAGAAGGCCATGCCCACACAGAAGCCTAATTGGCTAGGGCCTGATCATCAGAATAGACTCCACCCTTTCCCTCTTAATACCCTCAAGTCCCAAATGACACCAGATTATGTAACTACCAGAGCACCTAATCAGAATATAGGTGCATCAAAGTCACATCAAATCAAATATACGTCAAACTAAATTTATTATGTCTGCATTTTTTAAAATTTTTGTATTTTCAGATTTTATGCCACAACAAATATTGACTAATGCTAGATAACTAAGTTCTATTTTTTTATCATCTTTCTCATTATACTTAATGACTTTTTATCCCTAGAGTTGTCGTTGTTCATGCCACTGCTGATTCATGGCAACACAATTCACAGAGACACCTAAGAGGAGCAGAACTGCTCCATCGAGCTTTCAAGGTTGCAATCTTTCAAAAACAATCAGGAGTGTATTCTGAGGCAATGCTGAGTGGATTTGGTCCACAAATATTTTAGCTAGTAATCAAGTGCAACACCCAAGGTCTAAAGTTTTTGTTTTGCTTTTTAAATTCAATTTAATTCATCTTAATTTTCTTAATCTTTATCTTTAAACTGTTTTCTCTTTATTATTATAGCCATTGTAGTAACCTAATAAGTAGTTCCTCTCATATTTTTGGTTTTCTCTCACTGAACCAATTCTTCAGGAAAACAACAGCAACACCAACCTCACTTCTATTGAGTCAATTGAGGCTCTGAGTAACACTCTGGCAACCATTCGAGCTGTACAAGAACTCTCCCACAGCGTTTCTCAAACTGCTGGTATCCACAGGAAGAGTTATTCTTACGTTTCTCCCATGGAGTCGCTCGTGGGTTTAAACTGTCAACCTTAAGGTCAGCAGTCAAGCCCTTAAGCAAGCATTGTGCCCCCTCCATTCTGTATCACCCACACAAATCAATATAGTTCCAATCAATTGCAACATTTGCATGATATCTATGCATCATTTTTACAAAATATAAAGTTGTCTCACTTTTCAGTACAATAACCCTATTTTTCCACTTAAACTTTTGTGAAGAATAGTAATTTCCTCATTTGAAACATTAAAACGCAAGAACAAAAGTGGGGGACTTGTTAAGGAATTATTAGTCTTTTCAGGTTCCGTTTATAAAACTTGTTAATAGTATAATCCAACAATGAGGCTTTACTGTCTCCTGCCACTGCTGATTTTACCTACAGGCAATTATTGTCAGCAGGCAATTTTGGCTTCGTGTTATTGCTTACTGTAAATGTTGCCAATGGGCCTTTCTGGTCCAGTTTAATCATTAGCTTCTTAGGCCAAAAAGGATTTATTTTCCTTAGTTTTATATTAAACAAGACTACTGAGAGCAGTAAGTTTTTGTTTTCTCACTTGTGGTTTTTAATATGTTTTATGTCTTCTATACTTTCCTGGCTAGGGGTGGAGTCAAAACTATTAATCATATCAGGCCTTGATGGTGCTATATCCTTGAGGGTGTAGCCTTCTCACTCTTCATTCCTACCTCTGGGAATCTGTGTCATTGACCCTGAGAGTTGCCAGACCCCTGGCCTGCTTCCACTTACCATGGATGCACTTACATTGGACTCTGTGCCCACTGACCTGTGATCTTCCTGGATCCTCCATCATTTCTTGTTGCTACATGAGTTGAAAGATGGACTTATGGACTTGCATCAGTCTTCTGAATTTGATGAACTGGGATGGGATGCTTTCTTGATAAATAGTTACTTTTTGATACAAAGCTCTTTCTTATACATATATGAATATGTCACTGGATTTGCATCTCTAGAAAACTTGAGCTAACATACCAATATAATATCATTTGAGCATGGAAACATATTTCTCATTTCCTTTTGTAACATACTTTAAATATACGCATGTACATACTTTCCCAAACACATATCTAGGATTTGTGGGTGTCTTATTTAGAGAAAATTCTAACCCAAACGATGTGGTTTCAGGAACAAACCACCTACCTTAACAATCAAGGCCTATAATCATTCCATAATGATTTGTCTCCTTGAGAGAAAATGTGAGAACAGATTCTGACAGTTCATTGGAGCCCACAGTTCATGAAAGGCATCACAACAACATTGACCTTTCAATACTAATCACAACTCTTGTATTAGGCTGGGTCCTCTAGAGAAGTAAAACCAGATACTCTTACATAAATATGTATAAATAAAGAGATTTACATCAAGAAATGGTTTACAATTATAGAAATTGGTAAGTTTGATCCAGTTCAAGTCCATGGGTAAATCCCACCAGGTTGTAAGCTGGAGGCCTCTCTTAACTTGTGGAGCTTCAGGGACTACAAATCAGACAGTAGGAAGATGAAACAGGAAGAGCATAGACTAATGGATGCAGTTGAACGGCTGACACTCCACTGATGGCTTCTGGGATTAGCAGACAATATGAAACAGATACAGTTCAGAGATTTTATTTAAGGGAAGTTTTCTCACAGAAAGTGTTTAAAAAGTAAAAACTGCACGCCAAAGGCATCTTTCTTCCAGTTGAATCAAGGCTGTGACTTAACCCTGAGGGTGACCTTCCTTTACAGTTGCTGGTTGCTTTCAAAGTTAGTTATGTTGAGTGAGATGCATCCATAAGAGATTACTGCCAAATTCCTGAACTACTTTTACCAGCCAATTTGACACAAACCCTATAAAAGACTTGAGCAAAAGATATCAAAAGATGACACACAAAGACAAAGTAAAGCATTAAAATGAGATATGCAAAGACCTGGATATATATAATATAAAAAATAGACTTAGTATATGTGGTAGTTATATAACCTGTTGTTGATTTCAGACGTAAGAGAGAAGGGGTGGAGTTTAGCCTGTCAATCAGGTGCAGCTTGATGAACTCTTTTGGAAATGCTAAGGAGATAAACAGCTCCCTGGAGGAAAGACACATACACTCCCTGCAAGACATTCCTTTTGAGAAGACATGTGCAGCTAAGCTAGACTCCTCGAGCTGAAGAAGCCATGGGGAGACCCTTGCCAGCACTTAGATGCTCCCACTGCCACTGGATCTTTTCACCCACTGGCCTAGGATCTTCCTGCATTTGGTACCACTACCTGTGTTTCTTGAGACTGAAAGGGAAATTATGGATTGATATAGAATATATTGGCTATTATTGGACTTATGGACTTGATCTGGACTGGGCTAGGATGTTTTCCCAATACTCAACTGTTCTTGTATATAAAGCCTTTTCTATAAACATATGAGCGTATATGAATTTGTTTCTCTAGTCTACCCAAATTAGTACAGCATATTTCTCCCGGAAATTAGTGAACAAAAAAAAAAATCAAGCTTTGGGTTGCAATAGTTTCAATATTGACATATTTAAGGGGTAAATCGCTGAACAAAAACAAGAAGCATCACAAAGAAGATGAAGGGAATATGCCAAACCATTGAATCAATGTCTTACCATTTCAATGGCAAGGTATGAAAATGGCCTGTGGTACTGAATAAGTTTCAGAAAGTAAAGAAACTGGAGATACACTGAAAACATTGACAAAAAATGATTCTACAAATTGGTAGAATACCAACTGAAATGTTTCATCCAATGAGTTTAACGCTGAAGGTACTCCTCTAAGGCTAGAAATATAGAAGACCACAACCTATTCAACTACCTAGAAGAAAAAAATCCATAGAAATTCATATGTGCTTGAGAGTGTTTAATATAAAAGTTAAGTGCACATTAAGAAAACACCCCATCCCAGTGCTGCCCAAGCCCACAAGTCCAACATTAGACCATATGTCCCACACTGATCCACAAAGTCCTCCTCCATCTCACAAAACACATGTAATGACGTCAACTGCAGGAGGATAGCCAAATCAGTGAACATGTAAGCATCTCAGCTCTGACAGGGGTCTCTGCATTGCTGATCCAGCATCCAGGGATGCATCAGATTAGGTCCATGTGACTTCTCTTCAGGGATGTCTCACAGAAAGTGAGCCTTGCCAACTGCAGCAGGGAACTGACTAAGGCAGCTACACCCTGATCCAATCAAAAGAAGGTAAGAGACCCAAGAACTAGAAAGGTGAGGCTCATTTAGCCATTTATTATTCTGCCCTTCAATTAACCCCACATGTGTTTATCAGCCAGGTTTGCACAGTAAATTTTAACTTTCTCAAGATCCATACACATGCCCATTCTGAAAATAAGTATACAACTTAATTCAGAAATTATTAAACAATATCATTAATATTATATGCCATTAAATTTTATTCTGAAGGCACTTCAAAAACAACTATAGCCATATATCAACAGAGAATTGCCACAGGCTATGTTCTGAAAAGGAATGATAGAAAACTACTGGTATCTGATGGATGTTGTTTCAAAGTAGAGAAATCAGAAATATGTTTTCTTTTGCTTTATTTGTTATGCAAATTCATTCAGTGGTGTTGATTTTAACAAATGTGGAAATTGAATCATTAAGAAGAATAAAAATTCAACAGCAATTAATTGTGCTCACATGTGCCCATACATATTACAAGAGACAATCTTTCAAACAGAACAAGGAGATTGAGTAGTTTCAGATCAAGAAATACATACCAATTATGTATCAGAGCTACATCCTTTTACCATATTCATTCAATCTGTATCCTGAGAAAATCTGAAAAATTATAAAATTTGGCATCAAGATGAAGGCAAACTTATTAACTTATGTTTATATGAAGATTTTGCAACCTAGCTCACTGAAAGAGAAGAGGACTTGAAGCGCTTCGTGATGAAGATCAAAGTTTACAGCCTTCTGTCTAGACTCCACCTCAGCATAAAGTAAACAAAAATCCTCATGGCTTGACCATTAAATAGCATCTTTATAAACAGACAAAGTTTGAAACTATCAAGTCATTTAATTTGCTTAGCTCCTCTGTCAATGACGATGAAAGCAGCAGTCAAGAAATCAAATGACATAGGATCTTGACAAAATCTCCTGCTCCTTAAAGTATTAAAGCACAAGATGTTATTTTGAAGTCTAAGGTTCACTTGATATTTTTAAGTACATCATATTCATGTGCATAAATACAATTGAACAAAATATATGTCTTTGAATCGTGGTGCTATAAAAGAATATTCAGTATATCACGGCCTTTCAGAAGAATGAACAAATCTGTCTTTGAAGAGGTACCGTCAAAATAATCCTTAGAACTGAGAATAGTAGGACTTTGTCTCCTGTACTTTGGACATGCTATCCGGAGGAACCAGTGACCACAGGAGAATATTGCATCTGGTGACATCAGTGAAAAGGTGGAGGACCCTCAATGGAATGGATTGATACAATGGCTTTAACAATGGGCGACAGCATAAAAATTGTGAACATGGAACAAAACTGGGCTGTGTTATTTCTTTTGCACATGAGGTTGCTCTGAACTGAAACCAACTGGATAGTCCTGAAGTATAACAATATAATGAAAGTTCACAGGATGACACCAATGATTTGTGCTAAAGGTTAGTGGTTCAATCCCACCTAGCCACATCTCAAAAGAAAATATTTTTATTTGGTATCAAAATTACTATAGTTAAAACAATCCTGTAAGATCAGTTGCATGGAACCATAATGATTCAGAATTAACTAAACATGATGAGTTTATTTTTGTAATAAATCTGTGAAAAATTGTGGCATCTATAAAAGTTTATGTTATTACTTACCTAATCATGTATGTGTTAGGTTTATATAGTAGAAAGGAATAAAACAGCAAATTAGTCCACACAACAGTACAGAGGATCCAATTCACTTTCCTGGGACACTTAATGTACTGAAAGTCCTTCTGACTCACGCCAGTTGCTCGTCCAAGGCCGAGGAAGCAGGGTCCTCATGATAGCATGTCGAAAGTACATGAGACCAAGTCCTACTATTCTCAGTTCTTCAAAGACAGATTTGTACATCCTTCTGGAAGGCCGTGATATACTGAATATTCTTTTATAGCACCATGATTCAAAGACACATGTTTTGTTCAATTGTATTGCAGGCAATAGGAAGATGAGATGCCGCGGTGTAGGCAAGTCCAGTCACTCAGCAAAGGAAAGCAGGTTGTGGTGGAGCTTCCTGGTATAACAATGTTAGTTGGCAAGAGGTGCAGCGTCAGTGACAAGATGAGTGGCGTGGAAGGTCAGGTAGCAGACATGCAAGGTGGAGTATCACGGTAGTGTGGAACAGCTCAGCCCAATGATGTGGTCCACCACAGTCCATGGGTTAACTTAACACCCTGATAGCTCTGTCCACATGTAGAGAGGCAGAGTGGCTAACTTGGGCAATGCTCTAGTCTGATCATCAGGAATATAGAGGAAGGGGCCACTTCAATAGCGATTTATCTCTGTCAAGCCTCAAACAAGATCATCAAGCTGTGACTTGATTGACAAGCTAAACTGCACCCACCTGCTCCTATGAGTGCCATGTTGGCACACACACAGACACACACACAGAGAACTATCACAGTCTTAACCTTGTCAATGTGGGATTTTACACAATTCTTTACCCATGTATAATTTTGAGACATTAGTGAAATAATACTTATACCTAACATCATATAACTAGCATATATATGAATCAAAGCACACTGAACCTATTTGTATCTGGTACATTATTCATGAACCAGAAAAACATATTCAATAAACACATACAAAGAAAAGGTACTGACAATTATGAACTTTACTTTTGCAATTGATCATGTGGCCAAAACTGATAGGTAGGATTATCTTCTTTCACTACCCATTTTGTATTCCCTTTACCCTCAGGTAGAAACAAAGCTGGTGGTGATGCTTTGGCTGGTTGGGTGAACCAGAACTTTATTCCTGAGGGGTCTGTGGCATTAGCTTTCTTGTCAAAATTGGGTTGCTCTATGTGGCAGTCATGTGCTTATGTTAATTTTATAATTGAAATGTAGGGGTGGATTCTGGCCTGTTAATCAGGAGAAAGCCATTGAGTAGCTGATGAGGCTTCTGTGTGGGCATAGCTTTCACCTGAGACTGGGAAATCTCACGGTATTTCCCTCGTGAAGATGTGAATCTATCTTCCCCAGTTGTGGGGAGTTAGTTTCAGAGATGATTAACCACAGGCAACACAGAATGGCGGTGGCTGGGAGGCTGGAGTAGCCGGTGGAGAGACCACACGGCTTTGCCCTGATGAAGATAGACCTCTGAAGCTGGAGTGGCATGCTGTCAATGGACCTGAGCCCTGAAAACGAGGAGCCATGGGGAGACCCCTGCCAGTGCCAGAAATCTGCACCCACTGACCTGTGACTTCCTGAGTCAGAAGCAGACTTTATAGACTGATTTCGGGCATATGAGTTATTATTGGACTTATGACTTTGCACTGGACTGGATTGGGATGCCTTCTTAGGATCACATTTCTTTTGTATATAAACCCTTTCCTTATACCTATATATGTTTCTCTGAAATTTGTTCCTCTAGTCTATCCAGACTAACTCACTCTACTTTATCATTTACTTTAATTACAGGTCATGGTAGCACTAAGAGATGATCTAACGAATATCCTGGATTACAGACACATTCTTCTTTACCTGAATTATGTACCACCAATCCAAGTTGTCTTTGATAATCAGGATCAATCACACCACTCAGTTAAGTGACACCCTTTTTTAACCTACTGATCCAAAGGTATGAGGTGCCCAAAGTAGCCAGGGGGCCTTCTTAGCCTCCATTTCAATGGAATCAGTGCTATTTACAGATGGGTGTGTTACTTCCTTCTGGACCAGCACTGGAGAGCATAGGGTTGCTGGGACAGCAAGCCAAAATGCTGCAAGTAGATCACAAGGAATAATCGTGGGTGGTGCCACTCCAGCTTCCACCCCTTGTTTCCTGGAACCATGAAGTCTGGATTTTGGAGACCCAGCACTATATATTTGCTGCCAGGTTAAAGCATATACAGCCTCCTGGAAAATACGGCCCCAACCCTGCAAGGTGCTACCACTTAGATGGTATTGTAATTTTGTCTTTAGGAGGCCATTCCATCATTCTATCAAGCCAACAGCTTCAAGATGGTGAAGAATATGATGTGACCAATAGATTCCTTGGGCATGGGCCCATTGCTGCACTTTATTTGCTGTGACATGAGTTTCTTGATCCCTATGGGATACCATGCCAGTGGATAAGGCATTTTTTTAAGTCCATCAATGGTAGCTTTGATGACAGCATTGTGTGCAGAGGAGGAAAATGCAAATCGAGAGGTGTCTATTCCAGTAAGAACAAAATACTACCCTCTCCATGACACAAGTTTTCCTATGTAATCAACCGGTTACCAGGTTGCTGGTTGATTTCTCAGAGTAATGGTTCCATATATTGGACTCAATGTTGGCTTCTGCAGCTCGCAGATGGGACACTTAGCATTGGCAGTGGCTACATCAGCCTTGGTGAGTGGAAGTCCATGTTGCTAAGCCTATGCATAACCTACACCCCTGCCTCCATGTCTACTTGCTCATGTGCCCATTGGGCAATGGCACAAAAGACAGTGGGAAGAGAAGTAATAGTCACAGTATGTGTCATCTTAGCACCATGATTGTTAAAATCCTCCTTTTCAGGAGTAACTCTTTGCTTAGCATATGCATGAGACATAATCATATTTACTTTCTTGGCCCATTCCTAGAAGTCTATCCACATACCTCTTACTCAGACCTTCTTGTCACCAATTTTCCAGTTATGTTCCTTTCCATTCTCTGACCATTTAGTCAAACCATTAGCCACAGCTCATGAATAAATATATACTCATGCACTTGGCAATTTCTCCTTCCAGGCAAACTGCACAGCCAGGTGAATGGCTCAAAATTCTTTCCACTGCCAGGAATTTCTTTCACCACTGTCCTTCAGGGGGATACCAGAAAGGGACTGTACTGCTTCTGCTGTCCCCTTACAAGTGGTGCTTGCATGTCATGCAGAACCATCAGTAAACTAAAAAGTTTTATGTTCTTCAGTCAATTATCATTAAGAACTCCTAGGGAGACCATAGGTTCAGATTGTGAAAAGGAAGATACTGCAACAGGAGTGGAGAATGTAGACATTAGGGTCACTCCTTCATGTAGCTTACTTATACATTCATGTCCTCCTCTAGTCTGATCTTGAATATGCCACATCCATTTCACAGTGAGCAGCAGCTGTGCACATCCAACTTTTTGACTCTGGGGGTCGACAATACCCAGTCATGATGGGAAGCTCAGGCCTCCTGGTGACTTTGTGACCCAGGGTAAGTCTCCATTTAGACCCAATAACAGGCCAATAGCTCTTTTCCAAAAGGGAGTAACTTTTTGCAGAGGATGGCAAAACTTTACTTCAAAATTCCAAGCATCTGCACTGTGATTCACATATAGATAGTTGCTAAAGACTCCACACTGCATATGTAACAGACTCCACTGGCACTGTTGAGTCAGCTGGATCATATGACCCCAGTGGTGAAGCAGCTTTCATGGCAGTCCAAACCTGTTGTGGACCCTTTTTATGTTCAGGGGCTCACTCAAAACTGGCAGTCTTTCATGTCACCAAATGCATAGGTCAGAGAGCACACTCCAATAAGGAATATGCTGCCTGCAAAATTCAGAGTCCCACAAGGCTTGATACCTCCTGTTTATTTATTGGGGGACTCAGTTACAATATGTTATCCTTCACTATATTAGGAATATCTTGGCATGCCCCACACCACTGGACACCTAGATATTTTACTTCAGTGGAGGGTGCTTGAATCTACACTAGGTTGATTCACACAGTCTTGCACACAGATATGTTATCAGTGAATCCAAAGTCTTTGATACATCTTCCTTAGTGAGTTCAATGAGCACAATGTCATCAATATAAAGGGCCAGTTTGACATTCTTAGGAAGAAATAGGCATTCAAATTCCCTTTGGACTAAATTATGGCACAGGGTGGAACAATTGATGCACCCTTGGAGTAGAGTTGTGAAAGTGCATTGTTGCAACTGCCAGCTGACAGTAAACGGCTTCTGGTGGTCCTTCAAAACTGGTATTGAGTAGAAGGAATTGGCCGTGTAAGTAGTTGAATATCAGGTACCAGGTGAAGTATTAATTTGCTCAACTGATGAAACCACACCTAGAACAGCAGATGCGATTTTAATTATCCCCCACCAGGGAGAAAGAGGAAGGGACCAACCTTGAGGAGCAATTCCCAAAAGAGGACATCAAGTTGTAACCTGAATGGCAGGCTAAATCCACTCACATTGTCCTATGGATGCCATCTTGGCACACACACAAAAACAGTCATGATACCCCCAAATAAAATACACCAGAGTAAAACATGGAAGGCAAATTTATGTGGAGCCCTTCAAGCAAACACAAGCAAAGTATATATAGATATCTATCTATATATAGGAGCCTCTGTGGAAAGCAAGTAATTAATGTGGTAGATTGCTAACTGATAAGTTTAAGACACAAAGCTACATTAAAATAACTCAAAGAAAAGTCTGGTAATTTATGTAAGATAAATCAGTTACCGAAAACCTGTGAATCACAATTCTGTACTAAAATGTATTGTATGAGTTAGAATTAGCTGGCTACTAATTGCTTACTAGCTATAACGGGCCCAATGTAAAGGCAAACTATTGTGATTCAGGGTTTTTTATAAAGGTGCATAAAATCCTTGAATCTTCTGAGGTTATATGGAGCAGTTCATTTGATTATATTATTTTCCCTAATACAGATGTTGAGAGTATATTGTGAACTAAACGTATATTCATACTAGAATAACAAAGTGGGAAATTTGAAAGAGACATCTATGTTTCTGGCTACAAAATATTAATAATCATGTGAGACAAAAGATGTGTTATACCCATGATTGTAACATCTTAACTTTTTTACTGTCTCTTTCTCTATCTCTGTGTATCATATATTAATATTTATGTTATATGTTATTTATGAGGCAGTGGATTAAAATGAAATGATTCTGTGTTTTTTGTGTTAAATAGAATTTTCTGAAGACATTGTAAAATTTGCTTTGCTTAATCTTGACAAACAATACTAAATGCAATTCAGAAACTTTTAATTTAAAATTTTTTTCCTAAAAATTAAAAAAAAAATGGAGGGAGGAAGGAAGATGGCGGCCAGATAGGAAGCTCACGCCAGGAGCTCCTGGAGATCGGTGAGTGGGGGTGACACGAGAAGGGTGGAGCTCTCAAATTGGGTTTTGTGACTCCAGGAAAGCTCAGAGCCCTCCTCTGAACCAGGAGCAGGCATGCCCATGCTCCAGACAGACCCCAGCACAGATGCCGGCACAGACGCTGCCGGTTCTTTGTGCCAGCGCAATGCAGGGTGCCCAATCTGCCACCCTGAGATCAGGGACCCGCAGTTAATCAACGTCCGCAAGCAATCACTAACCAGTCCTACCTACTCCAAGGTGCCCAGGGTGCCCAGGGGACACTCCACGCAGACCTGCATCTCTCGCTCCCCACCCTCAGGGACTCCTGTGTCCCCTGAGGAACAGTGGGCCAGCCCCTCCCCCATCTAGGAGGTCCGTGCCCAAGCACACCTTAAGGACTCCACCACTGCCCAGGATAAGATAAACCCATCCCCTAAACCCATACCCACCACCTGGGCCACACTTTCTAACAGGAGCAAATGGAGCGCCCACACTCACCACTGTCGCCAGCACACACCACAGATGCTGCCAGTTCAGGGCGCCTGCCCGGAGGCCCATGGCAGAGAGGTCCTCTTTACATTGTTCCCTGGGTAAATAGCCAGCCAGTCGCCCCCACCCCAGAGTGCTTGAGGATTTTTTCCCACATATCTGTGGCAAGCGCCCCTAGCCAGGAACAGATCACCCAACTCCCAACCCACCCCTTCAACCCATTCCCCTGCTCAGCCAACACTCTCCATCAGATCTGCAAGGCCCAGCTGCAAACAGTTCCTGAGGAAAGCTATAATATAAGACCAGCCTCCTAAAGAGAGACCCCAGGACCACAAAACACCAAGGAAAATGCCACCTAATTAGAATAAATCAAACAAAAAAACAGCTAACCGCTTTCACAGTATCAAGAAAAGAGAAATTAAATCCGATGCAAGAAGATCAGCTGGACCTAATAGCAGTCATAGAAAATGCGGACATTGATCAACCACAGAAAGAAATCTTCAAGACTTTACTAACAAGTATGCAGCTCTTAATTGACGCTTTAAAGAAGAAAGAAGAATTGATACAGGAGATAAAGGCCACGCACCAAAGGGAAATCCAAGAACTAAAGAGTGAGCTAACAAAAACTAATAGTAAGCTCTCAGATTTCGGCCAGAGAATGAAGGAGGCAGAGAACAAGACAGGTGACCTAGAGGACTCACAAGTAGAAATTAATAAATGGGAGAAAATGTCTAGCCAAGTCTATGAGAGAAGCAGAAGAAAATATTAGAAGCCTGGCTGATAGTATGAAAAGAAACAACATTAGAATTATCAGTCTGCTGGAGGAAGAAGCATCAAGAAAACCAGCATCCAAAATAGTGAGGGAATGCTTAGAGGAAAACTTCCCTAGATTAATGAATGAAAACCATATAACCATACAGGAGGCTGAAAGAACACCAGCTAGAATAAACCCCAAAAAAGAAAACACCAAGACATATAGTTGTTAAACTATCCAATTATGAGGAAAAAGAGAAAATTATGAGAGCAGCTGGGGAAAAATGAGCAATCACATACAAAGGCAAACAGATAAAAATATGCATGGACCTATCAATGGAAACTATGAAGAAAAGAAGAGAGTGGAGCAGCATATGCCGAAAATTGCAGGAACACCATGCAAAACCAAGAATACTCGAGCCAGCCAAATTATCTATCAAAATTGTTGGAAAAGTAAGAGTCTTTCCAGACAAGGAAAATCTCAGAGAATATGCCAAAAGGAACCCAGCCCTACAAAAAATTCTCACCGACCCACTGGGAGAGGAAGAACAACAACCACCTAACATGCACAGAATGAATCTACCCAGAAACTGTCAAAGAGATAACAGGCCCCAAGATAACTCTGGCTTAGAGATGGAAGAAAGGCAAGGATGACCCACAAACAGACATTGACACAACCCATGGAAATAGGAAATCATCCAACCCAAGAGTGATAAAATGACAACACAGAGTGCACAGATAGATGTAGCAACCCTAAATATTAATAGATTGAACTCAGGCCTTAAGAGATAGAAATTAATAGACTGGCTTAGAAAACATTCCCCCTCAATCTGCTGTCTACAGGAGACATATCTTAAGATCAAAGAAAAAAATATATTGAGAATAAAAGGCTGGAGAAAAATATACCAAGAAAACAACAATTCCAAAAAAGCAGGGGTAGCAATCCTAATCTCAGATAAAATTGACCTCAAAGTGCAAAACATAATAAGAGACAAAGAAGGACACTATATAATGCTTAACGGAAGGGTAGACAATGATCCAATAAGCATTTTAAATATATATAGTCCCTGAATGAGAGACCCTCAGAATATGTAAACCAGACACTTCATATGATGAAAAAAGAAATTACAGCCTCAACAATTATACTGGGTAATTTCAACACACCACTCTCTGAGAAAGACAGATCACAGGGAAAGAAACTCAACTCTCTCAATGAGAGATCTAAATACTACTATTAGACAGTTTGACTTGGTAGATATCTACAGGGTCTTTGATCCAAAGGCAAAGCATTTCACATTCTTCTCAGCTCCACATGGAAGTTTTTCAAAGTTAGACCATATACTGGGACATAAGGAGAATCTACATAAATTTAAGCATATTGATATCATTCAGAACTCACTCTCAGACAACTCTGCCATAAGGTTGAAAATCAACAAAAGGAGGGTAAGGAGAACTAGAGAAAATAGTTGGAGAATGAATAATTCTCTATTGCAAAAGGATCTACTGGCCAAGATCAGAGAGGAAATTAAAAAAATTCTAGAAACCAATGAGAATGAAAGCATGACATACCAACACTTATGGGAAACAGCAAATGTAGTCTAAAGAGGAAGTTTCATTGTAATACAGGCACACCTGAAAATGGAAGAGTATCTCATAACTGATACGTTGACACAGAATTTACAACACCTAGAGCAGAGTCAGCAGGATAGTCCCACTAATAGCAAAGGAAAAGAAATAATAAAAATCAGGGCTGAGATTCAGGAGAGGGAAAAAAAAATAAGGAAACAATGGAAAAAATTAATGCTGCTAAAAGTTGGTTCTTTGAAAGAATTAACAAAATTGACAAACCATTGGCAGACTTAACCAAAGAAAGGAGAGAGAAAATTTCAATAGCAAGAATAAGGAATGAAAGAGGGGATATCACAACTGATCCTAATGAAATCAAAAGAATAGTCACTCAGTACTACAAAGATCTATACTCCAATGAACTCAGCAACTTGGAAGACATGGACAAATTCTTGGAAAAGCAATCTCTTCCTAGATTGTCTCCAATGGATGTCAAGAATCTTAACAGATCCATAACAATAGAAGAAATAGACAAGGTTATCAAGGGACTGCCAACAAAAAAAATCACCTGGACCAGATGGCTACACAGGAGAATTCCACCAAGTATTCAGGGAAAAACTGACACCAACCCTACACAAGCTCTTCCAAAGCATAGAAAAAGATGGCAAACTCCCATGCTCCTTCTATGAAGCTAGTATAATACTGATACCCAAACCAGGGAAGGATCCCACAAAAATTGAGAACTAGAGACAAATATCCCTAATGAATATTGATGCAAAAATACTTAGTAAAACACTGGCCAATAGAATACAAAAGTATATAAAACAAATAATTCATAATGACCATTCATACCCGGAATGCAGGGGTGGTTCAACATACAAAAGACCATTAGTATCATGCATCATATTGACAGGAAAAAATATAAGAATAATATGGTTATATCCATAGATGTCCAAAAAGCATTTTACAATATTCAACACTAATTCATGTTTAAGACACTCAAGAAGATAGGAATAGAAGGAAAATTCCTCAAGACAATACACGCTATATATGAAAAACTAAAAGCCAATGTGATAGTTAATGGAGAAAAGACAAACATAATCCCGCTGAAAAAGGGGACCAGACAAGGATGTCCACTGTCCCTTCTATTGATCAATATTATACTGGAGGTTTTAGCTAACAGCATAAGGCAAAGAAAAGACATAGAAGGTATATGATTGGGGAAGGAAGAGGTGAAATTATCTTTATTTGCAGGTGATATGATTATATATATGGAAAACCACAAAAGTTCCACAAAGGGGTTACTGGAAACAATAGAGGAGTATGGCAGAGTCCAGGATACAAGATCAACAATCAGAAGTCAATTGGTCTGCTGTACACATCAGATAAGACCACAGAAGAGGAGATTAAAAAAAAGAGGTACCCTTCAAAATAGTGAAGCATAAATTGAAATATCTAGGGGTATACCTGACAAAAAGAACAAAAGATCTATATGAGGACAATTATAAAACACTATTACAAGAAACCAAGAATGGCTTCAAGAAATGGAAAAATATCCCATGCTGGTGGATCGGAAGACTCAATGTAGTAAAGATGATAGTCCAACCCAAGGCACTACATAAGTTTAATGCAAAACCGATACAAGTACCATCCTCCTTCTTCAAAGAAATGGAAAAAATGATTACCAACTTCATATGGAGAGGGAAGAAGCCCAGAATTAGTAGAGAAATCTTCTAGAAGAAGGACATTGTGGGAGGGCTTGCCTTTCCTGACTTTCGCACATACTATACAGCCACAGTGGTCAAAACAGCATGGTGGGCATAATGACAGACACTCAAACCAATAGAAAAGAACTGAAAATCCAGAAATAAAAACACAAGCATACAGACAACTGATTTTTGATAAGGGCCCCAAAAGTATCAAATGGGAAACAGATGCCCTTTTCAACAAGTGGTGCTGGAAAAAGTGGATATCAACCTGTAGAGAAATGAAGCAAGACCCTTACCTCACTCCATGCACTGGAATAAATTCAAAGTGCATTACAGACCTTGAAGTAAAACCCCAAACTTATAGGGCCATCAATGAGGAAATTGGGAACAATCTGACAACACTGGCACAGGGAATACTTAGGCTAGCAGAAATAGGGAAAGACACAAACACAGAGGAGACTCAAATAGACAAATGGGATATACTAAAGATAAAACACCTATGCACATCGAAAGAATTCACCAAGAGTGTAATAAGAGAGCAGACAGACTGGGAAAACATCATTGAAAAAGACAAATCAGACCAAATCAAAGGCCTTATTACTAAAATCTGCAATACCCTGATAGCTTCTGAAAAGAGCAAACCTAACTGCCCACTGAGGAGATGGGCAAAGGAATTAAACAGAAGTTTCACAGAGGCAGAAATCAGAGAGGCCAATATATATATGAGAAAATGCTCCCGATCATTAGGCATAAGAGAAATGCAAATCAAAACAACGAGATACCACCTAACACCCTCAAGGATAGCCCAATTCAAAAAGTCAGAAAGTAACAAATGCTGGAGAGGCTGTGGGGAGATAGGGTCGCTTATCTACTGCTGGTGGACCTGCAGGTATGTACAGCCACTATGGAGATCAATTTGGAGATATCTAAAACAGATGGAAATTGAGCTACCATATGACCCAGCAAGTCCCCTGCTGAGCATATACCCAGAAGAGACAAGCAACAATCTACGACCAGAGATCTGTGCTCCAATGTTCATCACAGCACAGTTCACAATCGCACGGAGCTGTAAGCAGTCCATATTCCCATCAGCTGATGAATGGATTAAAAAGCTGTGGTACATACATACAATGGAGTATGTATTGCTGAAAAGCAGTGATGAATGCATGAAGCACATCATCACATGGGAATAACTGGAGGAAATTATGCTAAGTGAAGTTAGTCAAGCACAAAAGGACATGTACAATATGAATCCGCTGAGGTAAGCATATCAATAATTTTAAAATTGGAAAGGGACATCGGGAAAAAGCTACTATATAGAGAAAATCCAGGGAAAAAGTCCAGGTAATATGGCAGGGGCCAGATCAAATCTAGGGCTACATATGGTAGCCATCCAGAGGGGACGGGCGAGGGCAGCAGATGGTGATGTGTAGAAAGGGAAGAGGGCACTAAACCATCAAAGGGGAGCATGTTATTTATATCTCCACAGGGACAGGGGGACCAAATTTAAACCCGGAGACCCAGGATGTGAATGCAGCATGACAGCATGGAGTTGAGAACCAGTGGAGGGACCTGAGAACACAACCCCAACCCCAATTATAGGGGCAGCCACCTCTCTACCTGAGGAATTTGCCTTAGAGGCCAGCACTGAAGCTGAAGCTGGGGGAGTGAGATATGCCTGACCAGAGCCCATGAGAACAAATGAAAGCAGAGGAAGAGAGAATGACGCGCATCCTGGCCCACCGAGCCTTCAGGACGATATTCCCAGTCAGAACAGCTATTGCACAAAGAGGACTATACAGCCAGGCCCATTATGAAATACGGCTACACTCGCTGACCCAAGTCCTCTCGGGTCCAGGATGAAGAAGCGGGGTTAAGATTATACCCTGTTGGATACAACCACACCAATGCAAAGCACTAAGAGTGTGCAACAGAGCATAGAATCACAGATGGAGTGACACGGATATACTTTGGGGCCAAGGTAATGGCACCCCATCCGACTCAACCAGGGGTCACTCTAGGAGGTCAACCACAGACCTTGAACTTTATACAGGTTTTTATATTGCTACTATGTTTATTATTCTGTTACATATTGTATAGTACATTGAAGGGGTTTCTTGCTCTTATTATCTTTCTTATATTTGCTTCAGTTGCTCCATTTTAGGAGACCTTTTTTGTACATATTGTTATCTCTGCAGGTCTATCTAGAAAAGATAGACTGGACAAAGAGGTTGGAGGAGAAAATGACAAGACTGATGGTACCAGGGTAGGGGACATTGAAAAGGGGGAGGAGAGGTAAAGGTGGTGATATTGACCAGCCCAGGAAAAAGGGAATAACAATTGATACAAATTCAGTGACAAGGTGGGTGAGAGAAGGCCGATAGGGATTGATTAAGACTAATGTAACAGAGAGAAAATACTGAAACCCAAATGGAGACTGAGCATGACAGTGGGCAAGAGGGAAGCAAATGGAATTAGAGGAAGGAACTGTACAAATACAGGTTTGTACATACGGGCATATATTTATAAGTGAGGATGGGGAAAGAGATTAACGTGCATACTTATAGGGTTAGTAGTAGGACAACAGATGGGCATTGGATCTCCACTCAAGTACCTTCTCAGTTCAAGAACACTTTGTTCTATTAAATTGGCATTCAAGGATGCTCACCTTTCCGACATGATCACTGAAGTCAAATGTGTGCATAAGCTAATGTGGTGAAGAAAACTGATGGTGCCCGGCTATCAAAAGTTGGAGCATCTGGGGTCTTAAAGGCATGAAAGTAAACAAGCAGCCATCTAACTCAGAAGCAACAAAGCCCACATGGAAGAAGCACACTAACTTGTGGACTCATGACTCACATACTAAAGTTTTCTGCCAAATCTATCAATATTACTATTCATGGTATCTTTATTCAATACATAATCAAAGAAAATGGATTATGATTTAAAGAAAAGACTAACAACTTAGTGTCCAAATGGTAATTATTACATGAAAATTTACAATCAGCAAAAGAGGTCATTTAACATTTACAGATTTGCTAAGTGTATTACATGTAATGGAGAGTACTTTGATGGAGATAAGGTTGTTTTGAAAAAAACTTCAATACATAGCTTTACAGATGATTGCTTTGGTGGGAAGGGGCTGTATCCCCTCATGTATCTGGAGGAAAAGTATTATGAGTAGAGGAGATAAGCACAATGGGACTTTAAGACAGTGTGCTCTCGACAATGTAGAAAAATATATGAAAAACCAAGCAAATATGAAAGGTTGGATGTGTGTGAGTAGTAAATTTGTAGATGTAGCTAGAGTTGTGAATAGTATATGAGGTATCTAAGGTGTGGGTCCATGGAACCAGAATTTGAGAGCAGACAAAAAAGTGAATAATTCATGATATATTTATATATATATATATATATATATATATATATATATATATATATACTCCCAACAGAACCCAATAAAAGATCCCTGTGTAATCAAGAAAGGAAAGGAAAGAAGCAAAAGTAAGTGTATATTCTAAGTCAGAGTTTGGACTCAGCCTGATGCTATAAATTAACTCATGAACAAATGTTAATCAGTGTTGGTACTAATTAAAGGAAATTAAATAAAGTTAGCTTATCTTAGGACAAAATAATTTTCAAGCCATATACTTCTGAGGGACTCTTCAGGCACTCACTTCTCTGTACCTAAGGGGGAAAAAAAACCCTGCTCAGTGAGCAAAAACCTTATTGGACAATGAAGAAATGTACATTTAAGGAAGAGGTTGCATCGAATCAGTAGTAGAATATTTGGTTTATGTGAGATGGGAAGTAGAAAAAAAGAACCTTTTATTCTAAGCAAGGTGGGAAGCCACTGCAGAATTCTCAGTTGTGTAGCACTCTTTACTTCTTAAAGAGAATTTATTGTAACAGAGTGATAAGAACAAGTACAGAGAGAGGACTAGGGAGTTCATTGCTATTCCCATTTGCCCCGATTTGTTGGTTGTATTAGAGTTCATTAAAGTGGAGGTATTGATAAATTTTTGAATTCCCAATAATCTTAAAATTGAAGTGTTCATGATTACTTCATGGGCAAGGGATGTGAGAGTGGAAGAGACACAACAGGAACAATCTGCCAGGCAGGAGTAAAAGTGATGGAATTACAAATAACTTTCATGAAGTAAGAGGGAGAAAATTCTTTTTGCATTTTTAATTGGCATTTTTTTTTAGAAATTCAATGTGAGAAATCAGATTGCATTATATAAAGTGAGTCTAGAATTTAAGGGAGGGATTTTGACTGGAGATAATTCATTTGTATAATCCAGGTTTGGGTATACAATGCAAGCATGTCATCAAAGCATTAGCAGAAGCAAAAATGAAAGATATCATGAATACTTATGTATAGTATCTCAACAATTTGGTGGGGGATAGGGGAAATAAAGAATGAAACACAAGAAATGAAGAACTAGTGATCACTGAGAAAAATAAACCAAACCAAGGAAAAAAGATATTTAAAAGACATGAGAATAGCAGGTTTCTAGTGAAATAGTCAGTTGTATCAAAAACAAAAGTATTAAGATGAAGACTGAAAACTAACTATAAAATCAGGTATTTTAGAAATCATCCATGACCTTGACACCTTCTCTAGACCTACTTGGGTGATGGCGATAAAAGCCTGCATCACTAGAATGGGATTGAAATAATAAGGGAAGTTTAGCCATATATATATATATATATATATATATATATATATACACACACATATACACATATATATAAATGATATTAAAAACTTTGCTACAATGACAAGAAAGAAAGTAGGAGAGGCAGCTACAAAAGAAAATGAGTATTATCAATTGAATTAACCTTTCAAAAAAAAAGATAATTTGGAATTTTAACCACTGTACTAGGGAATGTTATATGGTTTAGGGAAATGAGGTTTTTCTTTTAAATTATTATCAGTTAAATTAATAAGGTCATACTTGGCAGTAGAAATCCTAATACTCATCCCTCTGCAATGGCATATTTTGGTAGAAATGGACAAATATAGAAATCACCAAGGAATGTTGAGAAATATTCAGTTTATCAGAAGCTTAAAGAATCATTTTCCTTATAATAGCAGAGCCCAGTCAGTTCCCTGAATAAGACTTCTAGTTTCTAGAATTAGGGAAAAAAAAAACAAAGCTTAAAAGAACCCAAAACTCAGCAATACTGCACAATTTTATTGTGGAAGCCTTATGAAATAAAATGAATGAAATTGATAAAAATATTTGTTTTTTGATTTATTTTGTTCAATATGAAAGGAGTAATTTCATACTTTTATGTTATCAGAATATATCCTGTAACAAAGAGGGTGACATAATATAAAAGAGAAGGAGGAGACTTGCCGGCACAGTGATGTGACAGTGCGATCGACTCATTGGTACCAAGTCAACTTTGGCTCATAGTTACGCTGAGGAACACAGTACAAGCGCTCCTAAGAGCTCTTTGGTGGTAACAATTTTAGGAGCAATGACCTCCCTTTTTTCCCATAGAGAAGTGTGTTTAAATCAACCTTGTTTGAAGCAGTCTAATCTACTGTGTCACAGGGCTTCTAAAAATACAATCATGATAGGAAACACTGTTTATAAATAAAAGGGTTGGATCTAGACTTGAGTCTGGACAATGAAGAAGGAAGACTGCAGAAGAATTTGTGCATTTGAATTATAGGGCTGTCAAAGAATATTGAAAGCACTATGGACAACTAGATGTACAAATAAGCTTTCTTGGAATGAATACTGCCAGAAAGCTCCTTAGAAGCAAAGAAGGTGAGACATGCTCTCATAGATTTTGAACATGTTATCAGAAAAGACAGGTGAGACCTCATGGTTAGTAAAGTATAGTCAAATATAAGTGGTAGTCCTTCAATGAGTTAGATTCACACTGTGTTAACAATTGTGAGGGTGGCACATAATCAGGTGGTGTTTTCTGTACATAGGGTCAGTATATTTCAGAACCAACTGACATGCACCTCATAAGAATCCTTCTCCATAACAGCCCAGGGAGAAGTAGATTAGTCATGGGGCACTAAGTAAAAGATAATGGTTGGATCCCATCAATCTTTCTGCATAATGGTGAGGCTGTCCGAATCTCAAAAACTCTGTGGGGCAGTTCTAATCTGTCCTAAAGAGCAGCTGTCTATCAGAATTAACATGATGGCGGGGAAAGAGAAGATCCGATCCTAAAGGATTGGATGCTCTTCAATTCATGCCAACCTGTGTTCTTTCAAAGTGATATTTAGATTTCCAGCACATCTTAAAGTAATCAAGTACTTGAGTTTGGAAGGGAAGCGTTTACCTCATTTGCAAATTTAGAAAAGTTAGGAAAGAGAAAGAAATAGAAACAGAAAACAGAGATGAAATGAGTAAGTGATGTTAAAACTGAAGAGACTATCTGAATGAAATGAAACAAAACAAGAATTTAAAACTAATGATAATCTCAGGAAATCTTCACCCAATTGATGATAATAATAAGTCATTTAAAAATGAAGTGAAAACTTGAAAACAAAAGCAAACAGAAGTCTAAATGGGCAAGGCCAACATTATCAGGTAGATGGGGTAAGGTTTTCCTCCCAAAATGAACAGATAGATGTATTGAAGTTAAATGTAATACCTTCCGACTTGATCTCCTTTTTGACCCATTGTAAAATTGTTTCAGTTTTTAATATTTTGTACTTTCATTTGATTGAGGTTTTTCTAGACTTTGTCTAGTTGTTATTTTGTTTGTCTAGTTGTTATTTTGTTTCTTTGCTTCCTATTTATGTTTTCTATGATTTTTATATATGAAATTCAAGATACAAAGCTCTATGGAGACAGGAATTGAATGGCTAGCTGCTTAGTGACAGAGTCGGAAAGGATGGAAGGGAATGTGGAGCTAACAATAATTAATGTTAAAAGAAAATGCTCTGAAATTAATTTTGGTGATGATTGCACAAATCTTGTTAATATGGATGAATGACTAAATTGTACGATATGCCCAATAGTGTATAAACTTGAGTATAAACCAATCTGAATATCAGCTAAGACACCTAATTTTAACACAAAATCTGCATAAAAATCTGCTGAAATACTCAGCTCATACATGATTATATGTGGTACATGCCAAATAAAGTATCTTTTTAAATGAACAAGTACATTTTAATGATGGCAATGCAGTGTGTTAGTCCAGGTAGACTAGAGAAACAAATCCAGAGACATGCATATGTGTATAGGAAAGAGCTTTACATAAAGAAAAGCTCCCAGTCCAATTCAGATCAAGTTCATAAGGCCAATATTAACCTGTATGTCTGATACTAATCTATAAATTCCTTTCAGACTTATACAAATCATGCGATGAAGCCAAGGATGCAGGAAGATCACAGGCCAGTGAGTGGAAAGTCTTATGGATCCAGTGACAGTGCAAGTATCTCAGTGCTAGCATGCGTCTCTACATGGTTCCTTCAGCTCCAGGAATGTAGCATAGCTACATGTGTCTTATCAACAGGAATGTCTCACAGGGAGTGTGTGAATATTCCATCTCCAGTGAGATATTTATCTTAGTGTGATCATCAAGCTGCAATGTGATTGACAGGCTAGACTCCAACACTCCACAAGTTGACACCAGATTATGTAACTATCACAGACCATCCCTTGTCAACCTGACACTTTTACACAACTCCTTAGCCATACATAATTTTAACAAAGTAATAGTGAAATCACATCTGTATCTAACAGGATAAAATCAAAAAGCATAGAATTCAATATTCATCACACTCATATAAAAAGCATTTTATAAGTGAACAAAACAAAAATATTACATACTTAATCTGAATACCTCTCCTTAAATCCTATAATTCTATGAATGTAATGCAGAATCTTTGAAAGTTTGTAAGTCAACACTTCATGCCTTTATACTCCCAATTTTGTGTATCCAATTTCTATACTGCCCACTTACATCAACCCAACACTCTGAAGAGACAATCATAATTTTTGACGTGAAGAATCATTTTGTATTAGCCCAAGAAGGTCCACTTCACAACTACTGTAACTCTTGCTGTAACTGCTGACCAATTATAATTTATTTTGTAATTGCTGTTATTGCTTGTAACCCCCCATTTTGTTTTATAATTTCTCATTTTTTCTAATGGAATATCATCACCCTCCTTTGTATCTAAGTTCCTATTTTTCCACATAGCACAATGCCACCTGCCCTTGTGCCTTGTTTATTCAATAGTAAAAAAAAGGGCTCTATTGATTTTTATAATCATTTTATGGGGAGCTATTACAAGTATTGTTACATTCAATACCTCTGTCACAGCAAGCAGTACATATATACTTTATCTTATACCATCCAATATATCCTTTCACCTATGATTCTCTTATTCATTTCTCTTGAGTGAGGTTATACAGTCATCATTGCTATTAGCTCCTCCCCCTTATTATTAAAACAGACCCTTCTTGCACTGAGATAAGATTTAAGTAGAGGCAAAGTCCATCTGCTTCCTTGCTGTTAATACATTTACATGTATATATTTGAAATTTACATATCTACATGTCTATAAATATATTTTTCTTTCTTCATTTTTTAAATTTTTCCTTCCCTTCTACCCCACTATGTTTGGCCATCATTCAACTCTGTAATTTCTCTCAGATACATTTTGATTGGTCAAACATGACCAGAAATGCTACATCCTCTTCATCATATATTTTTAAATAATTAATATTCCCCTGTCCCTGTCATAAATGTTTCATCACTCACCTCCCCCAATGTCCTTCCTTCCTATGCCCCTTGGAACCATTGGATTCTGTCGCTGTCTCTTTGGGAATGCTTTTCCAGTCTATCTTGAATCAATACACACCAAAGAAAGAAACTCAGAATTAGAAATAGAGATAGAGAAGGACCAAGCAAACAGGACCAAGTCTAGCTAGTGTCCTGACCCAGTGTAGTTGATTATTTCTTTGTTAAATGGCAAAGAAGTCCTCATGCAATTCATCAGTCCAAACCCCTTTTCTTTCAGGGTTCCATAACCCAGGATCTGTTTACCTAAAAGGACATACATTCTGTTAGTTGTCTGCATTCGTGCCTGAGAGGTGTGTATCATAAAAGTCCCCATTGCTCTAGTGCCTCTCCCAGACCCCGTCACACCTTTAGACTTTCACTTAGCCCCCTTGTAACTCCACCCAGTTTGGATGATGTGGCAAGTGCTGCCCCTAGCCTAGAATCACCACCCAAGAGTCAGTGATCTATCGGAATTCATCTAGGTCTTTAAGGTGTTGCTACCTTCACTCGTCTGTTGTGCTCCCACAGTGGGAAGGACAGAGCAGCTGCTCTCCTCAATCTGTAACTCTAGGACCATTCTCTACAGTGTTGTTGTTAGTTAAAGGATGCTGGTCTCAAGCTGAAGTCAGCCCTCAGCCTTCAGTCTTCTCTGGGAATGAGCCACTCAGAGGAACATCACCCTCAAGGATTGGCACACTAGAATGAGATCTATTCTAACCTCTGACTCTCCACTTCTTGTAGATATACAAATAATACCCTCCAATTGGGTAGATTAATTTCCTGGTATGCATTGTAATCATTCCTCCCTACCTCACAACCCTACCCATATTTGGGCCTTAAAGGCAAATAAGATGGAAGGGAAAGATGCCATTCAGCATAGGTGTTATCTGCATCTTTTTTTTTTCTTTTTTTACAATGGTTTGGTATGGGTCATGTCAAAGTGTCTGGTCCTCACTCTGGGGAAATTTTCTCAGAGGAATACCTTGGTATTCTGGCTGCTGATTTTTGTCTTGTTCTGGTTTCCTAATTATCCAAATGTTGTTCTACTTCATAATATCACTTATTTTTCTCATGTTTACTTCAGCTTCTATGATTATTTAATTGTTTAATTTCCTTTCCCATTTGTTGAGTTCTGCTTGACTACCTTTGAAGTCACTATTATGGTTCTTCACTTGCTCCAGTCTATTTGTGACTTCTCCTACCATATTTTTTGTTTTTGCTGCTTCATCCCTTAGCTCATGTATTTTCCTGCAGTATGTGGACCCCATCATCTCTATTCTTTCCGTCTTTACCCATATTGATTCCTTCATTTCCTGTATGACCATCAGCAGCATTCTGAAGATTTCTTTTTGTGGCAACTCTCAGTCTGCTTCTTCTATGTACATAGGTAGGTTCAGGTCCTCCTCCAGCATTGCATTTTGTTTCTTATGATTTATTGTTGTATTTGGTTATGTGGGTTGTTTTCTACATGCCATTCTTATGGAATTAAGCACTATTTTCCTGCAAGTCCTGGACCCTTTTGCTTTCTCTCTAGGAAGCTAGTAAGAATAGTTCTAAGGAATTCCTAGAGTCCACTGCACCATGGGACCATGTTTCATCTCTGTCTCACTGGAGTTCGGCTCTCTCCGTAGCCAGCCTGCATGATGTATTTGGAAGGCA
The DNA here is from genome assembly GCA_004026705.1 of Nesogale talazaci. Taxonomy (NCBI): domain Eukaryota; kingdom Metazoa; phylum Chordata; class Mammalia; order Afrosoricida; family Tenrecidae; genus Nesogale; species Nesogale talazaci. The sequence continues at coordinate 209,439 of PVJH01000875.1, forward strand.
ACTCAGGGGGTCCTCTCAGGCAGCATTGGCAGGGTGGTCTCAGACAGAGGAGATGGCGATGGACAGGCTGATTGTACAGAAAGTGTGAGGAATGGGCCCTGTAATGTGCCTACCACAGGGTGTCATTAAGAGGAACTTGTGAGGTGCTGGTACACAGGTGGGAGGGACTATGTGTGTACTGGACTGTGGGCCTCTGGAAAAAGAGCAGTAAGTGGGGGTTGGTCTATGGACCACAAACAGCAGTGGTGCTTGTGGGGGATGCAGAACACTGAACAGAAGGTGGTGACAACAGCAGGTGGTGGGGCAGAGGCCTTGAAGTCACAGCAGAGGATGGGAGTGGGACCATGAGCTTGTGCTCATGGTACAGGCCACATTCCACAGCAGCTGGGCATTGTTCATGTGTAGGGGTAGGGCAGATCAAAGTCATAAGGAAGTTCTGTCCACATGTTCCTGAGCCCTGACTAAGGTCTATCCAACTCTATATCCAAGATACCCCACCAACTATCCCTAAACCCCAAACTAACAATTGCAGAAATCCCAACAAGTTTACATCTCCTGGAACTATCTCCCCAGAACTCTCTCTCTCTCTCTCTCTCTCTCTCTCTCTCTCTCTCTCTCTCTCTCTCTCACACACACACACACACACACACACACACACACACACACATATCCACAAACTTCTTTAATTATTGGTAGTCAATAACATATTAGGTCTCATCTTTTCTGCCATATCTTGTTCTAATACTACAGACTAAAATTGCTTGACACATATATTCTGACTTTTAGGCAACAATGTTTTCAATTTCCTTAAAATTTTCCCCAGAAATTTTGAGGATTTTCTTATGTCTTTCAAAAAACTCCACAACGTTTACCATTTTGGAATTGAAAAACAGTTTCCATAATCTTCTGACTTGATCTCTCTGAAGTGAATTTAACCAGAGCAGAAGTTCTCCTAAATTCTTAACTTTCTGCCATCTAGAAAATGCTGACACAGCAAACACCTGTTGGTTTCTGAGAGTGTCATTCTGGACTGAAGCAAAAAGCCTGCTCTTTCTCCCTCAGAGCTGGTCGTGGTTGTAAACTGTTGGCCATGAGCTCATAGCCCATTGAGTAACTACTCTCTCACCAGGACTCCAGAAGTCAATGTTTTTATTTGAAGTGCCTTTTTGAAGAATTTAGAGATACTTTGATGGTGCCATCCATCCATAATGACATATATTGAAACATGTCTTATTTCCAATAAACCCTGCAGATATGAACTGGGATGCTGGTGGGATATTTTTTATTTACCTAGCATTTTTGTATACTAATATCTACTATGTTTCAATGAGTTTATATTAAATATATGGGAGAACATCAAAATGTCCCTGGAATAATTTCATTATCTTATTTTTCATTATTTCATAACCTTTTTAATGCCCCGTAGTATAAAAGTCATATTTTGAAAAAATATGTTATATAGATGGGAGATAACATGCATGAAATATTACCAAATAGCCTTGGTTTACATATGAGGCCTGCCTTTCAATACATCCAGAGTACTTTATAATCCAACCATTTGAATTAAATTTTAGATATTTGTTAGTATAGCAAAAATGCCTCACTCACATTCATTATGTGAGCTAATTTTCAAAATATAAGCAAAATAATTTTATGTCACATTTAGAGAAGAAATATGGTCATAAAATAAAGTATGAAAAATAAAATATTATGTAAAATAAAATATTATTTAAAAGATAGTCTCCTGAATTGTTAATTTTACTAGTGTGTGGCTGCTATGTTGTTTGCTGTTGTCTAAATATGGCCAAATAATTCATGTTGTTTTAGGTGAAAAAATACTAATTCTAATAGCTAAATTTATTTAACATTTTAGTGAATGAGAGTTTTATGGACTCATTTCTACCTTGATTTTTCTAGAACAATTTTAAAATGTATTATCTTAAGTATTGTTTAATTTATTTCAAAATATTTATTGTAGAAATATTTTAAGGCAAGAGAATGTATGCAAATGCTTCTTATATCCCTTCAAGATGTTCCAACATTTATCAGCCTAAGGCCAAACTCTTTCTATGTGCTTCTCCCTTTCCATCTCCCCAATTCCTGTTTTTGTTCGAATGCCTCAAGTTGGTTCACCTCGTTGTGACCTTCTACACAGCAGAAGGGAATGCTGATGTGTCCAGGACTGTACTAACAATTTTGCTCATGTTCAAGGCTATTTTGGCAGCCACTGTATCAATCTATCTTGTCAAAGGCCTTCCTCTCACAGCCCTTCTACTTGATCAAGTGTGATGCTCTTGTCCATATTGCTCCTGATAACATGTCTGAATTGAGTGAAATAATGTTTCACCAACTCTGCTTCTTTTTTTAAAAAATTAATTTTATTATTAGGGACTCTTACAACTCATCACAATCTGATAAGATAGTGCCAGGTACATTTGTACATTTGCTGCCATCATCTTCAAAACATTTTCTTTGTACTTGAACCCTTAGTATCAGCTCCTCATTTCTTCTCCTTCCTTCCCCACCCTCCTTCTCTCACAAATCATTGATAATATATGATTTATTATAATTTTTCATGTCTTACACTCTCCAATATCACCAGTCACTCACTTTTCTGTTGTCTGTCCCCCAGGCAAAGGTTATATGTGATCATTGTAATCAATTCCCCATTTCTCCACCCACCTTACCTCTAACCTTCTGATATCATTACTCTCATTGTTGGTCTTGAGGGGTTTATCTCTCCTGAATTCCTTGTATTTGCAGCTCTTATGTGTACCTGTGTACTTGCTCCAGTCTAGCCAGATTTGTAAGGTAAAATTGGGGTCATGATGGTGGGGAGGGAAGCATTTAAAACTAGAAGGAAATTGTGTTTCATCAGTGCTATACTGAATCTGACTGGCTTATCTCTTCCATGTCTCACTTTTCTAAAAGGAAATCCAATTTTATAGAGATGGGCTTGTGGTCTCCACTCTGAAATCCCCCCTCATTCACAATGATAATTTTTTTTTTGTTCTTTATGTCTTATACCTGATAACATCGACACCTAGTAATCACACAGGTTGGTGTACTTCTTCCATGTGGGCTTTGTTGCTTCTCAGCTAGATGTTTACTTGTTTACCTTCAAGCTCCTTTAAGCCCCTAAATGCTATATCTTTGAAAGCAGGGCACCATCAGCATTCTTCACATTTGTTTTTGCACCCATTTTGTCTTTGGTGATCATGTCAGGAAGGTGAGCATCATAGAATGCCAGTTGTGTTAGTCTAGATAGACTAGAGGAACAAATTTCAGAGACACACATATAGGTATAAGGAAAGGGTTTATATACAAAAGAAATGTGACACTAAGAAAGCATCCCAATTCAGTCGAGTTCAGTCATAAGTCCAATAGTAACCCATATGCCCGAAGTCAGTCTATAAAGTCTGCTTCCCACTGAGGAAGTCACAGGTCAGTGGGTGCAGAATTCTGGCCCTGGCAGGGGTCTCCCCATGGCTCCTCACTTCCAGGGCTCAGGTCCATCAACAGCCTGCCACTCCAGCTTCAGAGGTCTGTCTTCATCAGGCCAAAGCTGTGTGGTCCCTCTACTGGCTCCTCCAGCTTCTCAGGGGCTGCATCTTGTGTTGTCTGTGGTTAATGATCTCTGAAACTAACTCCCCACAACTGGGGAAGATAACTTCTCATCTTCACGAGGGAAATACCTACCGTGAGATTTCCCTGGAGTCTCAGGTGAAAGCCATGCCCACATAGAGGCCTCATTGGCTACTCAATGGCTTTCTCCTTATTAACAGACCAGACTCCACCCCTACAGTTCAGTCATAAAATTAACATAAGCACATGACTGCCATAGCCCACCCCTTGTTAATTTTATACTTTCACATAACTCTGTAACCATATGTAACCCTCAAATAAACAATAAAATCATTTTTATATCTAACAGGATAAAACTAAAATACATACAAGTCAACACGTGTCACCAGCATTTGAAAATAACATTCTATAAGTGAACAAAACAATAGATATACTGTACCTTACAATTGTAGTTACAAAATATCTACACCTTGATTCTATAATCCTATGAATGTATACTCTACCACCTATAAGAATTTGCAAGAAAAACTACCTCATGCCTTCATTCCCCCATTTTGGGTATCTAATTTCTATACTGCCCACTTACACCAACCCAGTGCTGTAAGGAAGCAATCATATCTTTCAACGTGAAGAGTCTTCACTCCAGTTGGAAACTTGTGAAGTGTGAGTCCAGTAACAAAATCAGGACAGGCCATCCATAAAGTCAGCAACGATATGCACCAGGTCACAGACTTAAATCACTTCTCTTCCTCTGGTAGGGTTCTGGTCAACTCAATGTGGGCTTTTCCACTTAGCCTCACCATGGTGGCCATTGGTCGCCTTCCTTTAGACCAAAGACCCAACAAATTCTCAACATGCCTAGCTCTCTCATGCTAGGTCATGAACTTCAGACCAGTAAACCCGTTCTCATCTCCCCTTTTTCCTATGAACGAAGTCCCTGGGTGTCAGTGGCCAAAGTTCATCCGACTCTTTATTGCCGCATTTCTCTTGCTTTCACAGACAAGCAGTAAATCTGGGTGGTCACCTAACAAGCATTTCAGCCTGCCACAAGTTTCCTTTAACATTCAGACCCAGAGAGGAGTTATCTTCATGGTTCCAGATTCCTTGCTTTTGAAGAAAATCACTAGTCAGGATTTTCCAAGGAAATTGACGCTATCCTTCTTTATGGGTCAGTCTGACCTTCTCTCAGACTACAAGTATCCTGAATACTCCCAAAGACTGGGTGGGGCTCCTTTCTTCAGAGAAGTTTTTTCAGGTGTGGTCTAACCCCATTTAAGCTCAAGGTGGGGTTAATCACTTTAGAGATGTCTTTGACGCTAAGTCCTAAACCCTCTAGAGGTCAATGCTTGGCTTGAGGTAACTGGATTTGCAAACTCTTTCCATACTTTCCCATAAACATTTCCATGCATCCTTATATTTACAACAACAGGTATAAGAAAAAAATATAAACAGCATAATCAGAAATTAAACTTAATTCTTAAAACAGAAGGTCAATACTTATTAACCTTATCTATATCCTTATCTAAACTATTGTTTACACAAAAACATTGAATTAGGTCTCAAAAGGCATCTAAACAGATCCCTGCTTTCCGTCTGGCATTCTGATCTTCTTAACCATTGTCCCTGAACAGAACCGGCTCTGAGACACTCAAATGGCGGCCCCCACCCCTGAGCTCAAGATATACATTAACAGTATCCATTTTATATAGGAACAACCAAAGATAGCTTCCAAACAAAATAATCAAAACTTTAACTTCCCATATTGTTTCCAGAAAATAACTCAGTAAACTCAAAGCACATATCTGACTTCTGTCTAGCCAAAAAAGTAACAATACCATCAGGCACAAGTCAAATAAGCTTCTACTTTCCATCTTATGATTTGTTCCTCTCGTACCCTACTCCTGGTACCATACTGTGTTAGTCCGGATAGACTGGAGGAACAAATTTCAGAGACACGCATATAGGTATAAGGAAAGGGTTTATATACAAAAGAAATGTGACCCTAAGAAGGCATCCCAATCCAGTCGAGTGCAAAGTCACAAGTCCAATAGTAACCCATATGCCCGAAGTCAGTCTATAAAGTCTGTTTCCCGCTGAGGAAGTCACAGGTCAGTGGGTGCAGAATTGTGGCGCTGGCAGGGGTCTCCCCATGGCTCCTTGCTTCCAGGGCTCAGGTCCATCAACAGCATGCCACTCCAGCTTCAGAGGTCTGTCTTCATCAGGGCAAAGCCGTGTGGTCTCTCCGCTGGCTCCTCCAGCTTCTCGGAGGCTGCATCTTGTGTTGTCTGTGGTTAATGATCTCTGAAACTAACTCCCAACAACTGGGGAAGATATCTTCTCATCTTCACGAGGGAAATACCCCGAGATTTCCCAGGAGTCTCAGGTGAAAGCCATGCCCACACAGAGGCCTCATTGGCTACTCAATGGCTTTCTCCTTATTAACAGGCCAGACTCCACCCCTACAGTTCAATTATAAAATTAGCATAAGCACATGACTGCCACACCAGTTTAATAGAACAAAGTGCTCTTGCATTGGGGGAGTCGATTGGGCTATATTCTATACAGATATTGTTAAGCATCCCTTCCCACCCACCCGTGGAGGTTGCTCCTGCTCCTTTATGGAAACAGAAATTCAAATTCCTTCTCCATGGCCTACCCCTACCCCAATCTTGACTTGAATTTCCAATAACATATGATTGTCACTCTGGATCAGTTGATTTGAAGTGACATTAACATAATATGCATAACTAAAATTTTGAATGGCTGAAATGTCTTCTTTCTCTTCCCCATCTTGAAAATCTGACCCCAATTGAGATGAGGCCTTCCCTGTTAAAATAATTTTTAAGATGTCCTCATAATGGGAAAGTTATAGCAAAATATAACAAATAAGTCAGAAGAAGATGGTGGTGCCTGACTATCAGAAAGAATAATATCTGGGATATTAGAGGTCTGTTTTAAAAAAAGCAGCCATCTACATGAGATATCAATAAAGGCTACCTCTAGGAAGCATATTAGCACGTGTGATCCATGAATTAAAAATAATAAAATCCAAATTCAAAGTAGGGAATGATATTGACATCCATTTTCTAGAAGGCTGTGGTGGCAGTAGAAGGTTCAGACCACATTGAAAGGTCTACACATAGATTAAAAACCTCAGATGAATTCTTTCTGAAATAGGCCAGGGATGTAAATAGCCATGTTATGCAGAGTGCATTGGAAAGTGGATTATTGTAGATGCAGTTCAGTTAAAACTTAACCCCTTATCATTTGATCTCCCTTTAGACAGATTTTAAATTTGATCTAGCTTTTTATATTTTCTGCTTTCTTTTATTGCTTTATCCCCTTATTATTAGTTTTTATTGCTGTTTTGAATATTTTTCTGAATATGAAATCCAGAATAGATAAGATTATATAGATAATAAATTATTGGATTCTAGGGGATATAGTTTGGAAGGTTGGGGGAAAGTAAAAAGCTAATAGCAATATGTACAATAATAACGGAACTGTTCTAAAATTCATTGTGGTGATGATTGTACAATATGATGATTCTAAATATTATTGAACTATTGACTTGTATGATACATTGATTATCCCTAAAGCAGTTGACAAGTGAAATAAAAATACTGCTAAGTAATGATTCTGACTCAGTGATCCTATGTAGAGTTTTACAGCTTATAAATATTTATGGAAGCAGGTAGCCTCATCTTCCTCCCTGTGAGGCCTAGGGGTTTGATCTCCTCACCTTGTGGTTAACAATCCAAGTTTTCCTTTCATGTAACATTATGTACTGCTTCTTTTACACTCAACTAAGTCTCCCTTGCCCATGGTCCTTCACTTAACCATAATTTAGCACATCTCTCCAACTCCAGCATCCTCCTCCGCTGCCAATCATTTTTAAAGTGCCTAATTCTATTTTTAAATTAAATATTATATGCATTTATATTATGCTTGTACATTATATTGTAAATCTAATTATATGTCCATCATCTTGTTGGATCCCTTAGAAAATGATGTTATCTTCTTAGCTTTCTCAGCACAAAGGCTAGCTCAATCTTTATGTACTGAGTTGGAGGGGTGGGGTTCAGAATATTTATAATAGGAACTATTTAAACAAAGTGAATGCTTTTGTTTATGCCTCTCCAAAATAAGATTTTGTTGTTCTCTGGATAAATGTTTATGGCAATGAATGTGATTAGATTTGGGGTATAATTGTTTTCACACTTAAATTTTGCATGAATACAATTTTTTTAGATGTAGAGAATTCCTTGTGCTTTTTGTTTTTTGTGGGTTTTTTTTAATTGTTTCTGTGCATTTCCTTCACATTTTTAATCAGCATCTGTTCTTTGTTGATGTGTCTGAAAGGGCACTAAAATTATTTGTGCTTTTGTTGACCTCTCAATTTAAAATATATCCTTATACATGTTTATAGCACTATTTTAATTACATTGTAATTTAGCTTTAAAACTACAATAATAATAAAATCTATTACCCATCTCTAACAATGTTTATTGGTGATATATTGGACTTTTATATGAGAATATATTATATTGCCATTGTATTTTTAAAGTTTGAGCTTGCTGGTTAGACAAATGTCATATTTATGCATTCAAGGTCATCAATTGTGGACTATTATCTTATTAGAATGCATTTTACTACATTTTTGTGATTGCATATTTTTCTACAAGGTATGTGGAGCTCAAGACTTCAGTGAATACTGTAGCTCTACAGTGTCATGTACTTAACAATGCATTACATTTTCAAATACTCTAATGCATACCCTCATGCAATAAAAGAATTGAAGCTGAAAATGTGAGGTTCCTTGTTTGTTTTTTTGCTTGCTTTTATTTCCCATTTTAAAAATTTTATCTAAAATTATAAGCTCCTGGATTTTCAAAGTGAGTCCAGTTAAAACTAATCAGAATCTGCCAGGAGAAATATTTTCATAAGGGAAGATTATAAGTACCCGGGTCAATAAAAAATGTCAGTCCAGTTGAAAAGGCAAATATTTATTTATTATACAGTTATTTTATTACTCTTATTTGCTTTCCCTTAGTTGATTTTATTTGTATTTAGGAGTTCCCTTCCCTTCAAGCTACTATGTCCATTTTAGATTCTATAATTTGAAAAGTTTAAATAATACACAATTTTCAACTTAATAATTTCACACAGAATTGCCACTGGAATAGGGAGTAAATGTCAAATATTTTAGTAACAACTAAAATTACAAACTGCTCAGTATCCTACAGAAATGCTACTCTCAATAATATATCCTGAATGAGTAAACATTTATTGGATGAGAATCTCTGTATATTATTTTACTTTGAATATAAATTAGCATAAGACCCTTTGCATATATGCATACATACTCCTAATTAAAAAATTATCTAAACTAATATAGTAATCCACCACTTATCTACTATTCCATTCAATTTTTCTGCCATTAAATCCAACACATCTTTAAATGTGGAGCTCAAGGCACACATTCTCTAAGAGGCTTTTGGTTCAAATTTGATTTCTCTTAAATTATTATCACAATGTAATTTAGCACATAAATTTCCTCTTCAGTTAGTCTAGGTTAACTGTGTTCTTTTTTTCTTTTAATCATTTTATTGGGGGCTCATGCAACTCATCACAATCCCTACATAAATCCATTGTGTCAAACACATTTGTGCGTTTGTTACCATCATCATTTTAAAAACCTTTTCTTTTTACTTGAGCCTTTGATATTAGCTTCTCATTTTGCCCCCTCCCATGAGCCATTAGTAATCTATAAATTATTATTTTTTCATATCTTACACTGACCAATGTCTCCCTTCACCTGGTTTCTGTTGTCCATCCCCTGGGTTTGGGTTTTAGATAGATCATTGTGATCAGTTCCTGCTTTCTCCCCTTACCTACCCCTTCCACCCCTGGTATGGCTACTCTCATTATTGGTCCTGAGGGCTTTATCCATCCTAAATTCCTTGTGGTTCCAGCCCTTATCTGTACTTGTAGAATTGGGGTCATGACAGTGGGGGAAGGAAGCCTTAAAAACCAGAGAGGAGTTGTATGTTTCATCAATGTTGCACAGCATCTTGACTGGCTCATGTCCTCCCAGAGACCCTTCCGTAAGGGGTTGTCCAATTGCCTACATATGGGCTCTGGGTATCCACTCCACAACCCCCCTCAATAACAGTGATATGATATATTGTTCTGAGTTTTTGATGCCTGATACCTGATCCTATCTACAGCTCACAGACTGGTATGCTTCTTCCATATGGACTTTGTTTCTTCTCAGCTAGATGATTACTTGTTTATCTTCAAATCTTTACAACCGCAGATGTTATATCTATATTTTTTGATAGCCTAGCACCCTCTGATCTCTTCACCACATTTGATTATGCACCCACTTTGTCTTCAGTGATCATGTGAGGAAGGTGAGCATCATGGAATGTCACATTAATAGAACAAATTGTACTTGTGTTGAAAGAGTACTTGAGTAGAATCCTAATGTCTGTCTGGTACCTTAATACTAAACCATTAAATATATATACATAGCTCTATTTCCCCATTATCATATATAAATAGCTTTACATATTTGCACGCCACTATTTAGGCCTCTATAAATGCCCATTTACCTCCTAGTTCTTTCCTCTATTTCCTTTTACTTTCCTCTTTTCCCACTATCATGTTCAATCTTCACTTGGGTTTTAATAATCCCTCTCAGTTACATTGCCCATGATCAAGTCCTACGAGTGTTTCTGCACCCTCCTCACCATCCATTTTAGATCACTTTCTATTCCCTTGTTCCTGAGTTTATTAACACCCACTTCCTTTCCTCTTTCTGCCTCCTCCCATGTTCACAAGGAACCGCTGATCCCAACTGTTTTCTCCTCCAGATTCTTCCTACCTTTCTTAACTACATAGACATGCAAATATAATAATATGCACAAAAACATGACAGAGCAAAACAAAGCAGCAAAAGAAAACAAAAGAACAACAGAAACCAACAACAACCAAAAAAAGAAAGAAAAACCTATGAGTAGTTCCAAGTGCTTGTTGACTTTTGTGAGTGTTTTTCAGTTGAGACTTATGGGGTGCCAGGCCCTGGCCTCACAGTCTATTTTTCATGTTCTCCAGGCACTTCATTGCTCTTTTCCCCTTACTATTCTCTTACTCGCCCTTAGTGTTTCACCTCAGTGTGTCAGAGTGGGCACATTTCCTGCCCTGTGTTTTCTCCCATAGCATTATGGGTCAGTGAGAGGCATCAAGTCTCGTGGTGGGGCGGGATCCAGGTCCTGTCCTCTTCTCAGTTCATAGGCTGCTCTGAGCAGGAATTGTCCTGAGGGCATGGTGGGCCAGGATATGCTCCACTCTCCCCTCCTCCCCACTTGTTTGCTCCTGCATGCTTTCATCAGACACGTCCTTCTCCCTGAGCTGCAGTTTCAGTGCTGTCCTCTAAAGTGAATCATTCTGTGAGTAGGGTGGAGACTATCCAAGTAGTTGAGATTGCGGCAGGCCCCTTAGACATCTCTGTTTGCTTTCATGCTTCATGCTCCAATATTCCTTTGGTTCAATGAGAAGCTTTCTTCAGATCACCAATCAATTCTTATTTTTCTACTTTATTTTGTGTCCATTAACAAACAACCCAACAAATAGAGTGTGGTAGTTGCATAATCTGGTGTCAATTTGAGGAGTAAGAATTTAGGGGTTGAATCTAACCTGTCAATCAGGATATAGCCAATGAGACCTCTGTGTAGGCATGGCTTCTTCCAAGGATTCTGAGAACCCCTGTATTTACTCTTCAAAGGTAGGAGACATAACTGTGGAGAAGACACATGTAGAGAGGCTGATGAAGCCAGATCTCTGGACCAAAGAAGCCACGCGGAGACCCCTGCCAGTGCTGAGTGGTTTACAATACCACTGGATCCATAAGACTTTCTACCCACTAGTCTGTGATCTTCCTCAATTTGGCTTTATTGTCTGTGTTTCATGAGTCTGAGGAGGACTTTATAGATTGGTTTCAGACATATGAGCTAATATCAGACTGTGGTCTTGATCTGGACTGGGCTGGGATGTTTTCTTTATATTCAATTTCTCATGTATTTAAAGCTCTTTCTTATATAGATAAATGTCCGTGAATTTGTTTCTCCAGGCTACAAAATTGACTGATAAAATAGATATTGCTCCCTAATAATGTGGCTTTTTATATGAAACTTTATAAATTGAAAATAGGCTAATATATTGAAGCAACTTAGAAAGTAAGACACCTTACATTATAGGTTTACACTCTCCATTCATATTTCAATTTAAATAAGAGTGTGAATTAATGCATTAATTAGTTATAAGTCAGTTAGAGACACACAAATCAAAACCAAGTCAACATGTGTTAATGATAGTATGAGCTCTGGAGCAGAGTCTTGCATTTATTTATCTTCTGACATAAGTTAGTTGCTTTTTATCTCTGGAAAATTGCCCCTCTGCTCTGATTTTATTCTGTCCTTCATAATATGGAATACTTTGTAATCACATCATCCTTTTTTATGAGGGGGTATAAATGTGTTCAGAAAGCACTCAGTTATTCTGAAAAATGCCACACATAATTTGGACACAGAATTTTCCACACCCAAATAACTTTCTCCCACAGGTCTACTGAATATGAACTGTTGACATTGAGACTTACAGTCCCAAGTGACAACTGAATTTAATTTATATATATATATATAATATATGTATAACAGGTCTCTATCATACAAATATATTATATATACACATATATATGGAAGCTGGACAGTGAAAGACAAGGTATGAACTGTATAGTATGTTAGTGACTTATAACTTGAAAAGTTGCCCCCATTGTGGTCACTACATATATTACCATTGCATAATTTGGGATACATAAAAGGTCATCAATAAAAATGAAAATAAGTGCAGAGGTCCTCATGTAAGGTATAAATATAATACCAATAATTATTAAAGTACACACAGATACACTCACCCCACAAGAAAGAATAGATAGAAACTCCTAAAAATAAGAAAATTATGTGCACCAAATACTTCACTAAAAGGTTAAGATAATCCACCCAGAGAGTAAAAATGTTTGGAAATGACACATCAGAGACTGTAAAGGGATTAATCTTTAAAATCTGTAGAAAACTCCAACATCCAAATAATAAAAAAATTAAGAATCTAATTTTAAATGGGCATTATCTGTCATCATGCTTGGACTTTTATATTGATAGCGTCAGTAATTTTGTCAATGGTGAACAATCTAAAACATCATTGAGAAAAGAACATTATAGAACCGTAGACTAGTTAGGAACTGCAATGCATGAATTCCTGATTTGTACAAATTAAAATCTTACATCACTGGGTACTATTTTAAAAGACAATGGGGGTTAGTGATAGAGCAAAATTTTCAATATCATCCATTAACAGTGGCAGACCAACTATACTAATGCATGCTATAGTAAAGTATTAAAATAGTAGGTATATGATAGCTTCAGGCCACCCTTCATTGAGCATCCCAAGGATCAACTACCAAAGCTCGATAACCCTGAGATAACAGTCATCTGACTCTGAAACGCAAGAGAATGTCACCCTTAAGGCCAAGGGCTGTAGATCATGGAAGCCTCACTCACTCACTGGTTGATACTGTCCTCTAACATAAAGTGATATTGATGTCTCTAAAGTGAACCAGAGATAAGATATATAGCAACTGTAGATACATGAATGGAATTTTGGAACACAATTCTGGCTCCAGTCTAAGAATAATTATTTCTTATTACATGACACTACTTGATACTTGCCTTCATAAAGAAATCACTGAAGATGAGAGTGCAAGGATAAAATATGGAGAATAATTGTCTGGAAAAAATAGTGTCTGGAGTCTTAATGGCTTGTGTATTAGTCCAGGTAGACTAGAGAAACACATTCTGGCATAAGTCTCCATATGCCTTCTCCAGGTCTAGGGCTCTCACTGCCTTCAGCATAGATCCATGTGTCTTTTCAGTAGAAAGACTTTCATAAAGGAAGCCTGTGGCCTGCTTCCAGCGAGCTGATTGACAGGCTACACTCCACCCTTTCACTCTTAATCCTCAAGTTGATACCAGATTATATAACTAGCACAGCTTGTCTTTGATCAAACAGTGATCTGAGTAAGGTGTCATTTGGGCCTTCATGGAGCAACCCCATCAGCCTTTGTAATCCAATGAATGCCAATGATGAAACCCAAACCAAATGAGGGAACAGTATCAGAGGTTACCTTTGATCACCTGGTTTGTCAGAGGTTATGAATGACAGTCAGAGCCCACAATACTGCTGCATGTCCACACTGGATTACTCCTCTGGTGCATCACCTCTGACTATAAACTAGGGGTGTGAATAGCTTTGAAATCCTGCAGAGTGTAGTCGGTTTTGTTGTTTTGTTTCATTGTTCAGTTTTTGCTTTCTTTAATTTTATGTATATGAAATCCCGGAGAGGAAGAGCTTTAGAGACAGTGACTGCAAGGATGACTTCTTTAGGGGTATGGTGGGGGAGTTTGGGGTGAGGTGGGAAGCTGATAACAACAAGTACCAAAAAGGAGTAAATGTTCTAAAATTAATTGGAGAGATGTTTGTATAACTCTCTTTAATATAATTGACCTATTGAATTGTATACTATGAGAAATATATGCCAATAAAAACTCTAAAATCTTGAGTTGAGAACAGGAATATATAGTTTACCAAAGAGGACATTCAAGGGCCAAAATTTATAAAGAAATGCTAGTTATCCCTAGAATTCCAAGAAATGTAAGCCAAAATTATGAGTATGTACCCTGTAACTCTAGAGTTGATAAGCAAATTTAAAAAGAGGAAAACAACATGTTCTGGAGGATGTTGGAGTGATTAGAAAGCACAAGCACTGCTGGCGGGAGGGTAGATGAGCACAATCTCTGTGGAAAGCACTTTGTTAAACTTGGTGAACACAAGTACACTATGACACAGAAATCACACTTGTGGTATATCAGAAACAAACAACAAACAACACAACCAGATACATGTATGCCCATATTCATTGAAGGAAACTGAAACAACCGAAATGCCAAATGGTGGCAGAATGAAAAAGTCAACTTTGTTATTTTCACACAATGTATATTTACACCTTGATTATATATGTACAACGTATTGTTAAAGAATAATAATGAAGCTGGGAAACACCTTATGACATGGATGGGTTTAGAAGACAGTATGTATAATGAAGTTATTCAGACAAAAAAAGGACAGCTTCTCTATGAAACATCTGCTTCTGGGACAAAAATAATAAAGAAAATGTTTTCATACCACCACCCCCCAAAAAAAACAAAAGAAACCTTTTTGAAATGAGAAAGAAGAGAGGGGAAAGCAATATGTTAGAATGTAGACATGTGTTAACTTTTGAAGTAAAGGATGGTATACAACACAGAGAAGATGAGGGTAAAGGTGGAATGAGGAAACAGGGCAAACCATTGGATAGTGTGAAAAGTTGTTGAGGTGTTGAATGCAAAAATGAAGGTCTGTTCTGTAAACTCTCAACTCTTACACACACAAAAAGGGAATGTGTAAAACAATAAAAAAGAAGATAGAAAACAGAAAGTCTGTGTACTAAAAATAATTAGTAGATCATTTCAATAGGTAACTTATATTCAAGAATCAGTGGGAATTTTTTATTTGAGACAATGTTTTTAATTTTTTAAATCATTTTATTGGGGACTCATACAACTCTTATAACAATCCCACTCATACATCCATTTTGTCAAGCACTTTTGTCCATGTCTTTCCCTTATCGTTCTCAAAACACTTGTGTTCCACTTGAGCCTCTAGTATCCACTCCTCCCCACTCCTCCTTCCCCCATGAATCCCTGAAAATTTATAAATTATAATTATTTTGTCATCTCTTAAACTATCTGATGTCTCCCCTTGCCCACCTCTCTGCTGTCTGTCCCCTAGAGAGGAGACCATATGTAGATCCTTGCAATCAGTTCTCCCTCTCTACCTCACCTTCCCTCGACTCGCCCATTATTGCCCCTCTCACCACTGGTCTTAAGGGGTTCATCTGTCTGGGATTCCCTATTTCCAGTTCCTATCTTTACCAGTGTACGTTCTCCAGTCCAGCCAATTTGTAAGGTAGGATCAGTGGTATTTAAAGAAGTCCAAGCAGGACTGAAGACATTAGTGAAAAGCAGACTAAAGGATGTGACCAAATACCAATTGAAATGATCAATAAGCTGACACAGCACTGGAAGCACTCACTACAGTGACTATACCAAAAAAATGGAAAACAGCTACCTAGTCAAACAACTGGAAAAGATCTGTGTATATGCTCATTACAAAGAATAAGTATCCGGGCTGAGCCCTGGTGGTATAGTGGTTGTGCGCGGGACTGCGACTCACTGGTTTGGAGGTTCAAATCCAGCAGCAAGGCTGGGTCTCCCACTTCCAGCACCAGAGCGCAGTGATGCCCACCCCCAAAAAAAGAATAATTATCCAAAGGAATATGGAAACTATAGAAAAATATAAATGATATCTCATATAAGTAAAATTTTGTTGCAGGTTATTTAAACATGATTTTAGTAGAACATGCACAAGGTACTTAGAAGACAGTGACATATTGACAGAGTGGGGGCTCCAATGGGTTTGAATAGAACAACACTTGTGAGACTGGCATGGGACTGAAAATTATTTCCTCCCAGGTACACAGGCTCTGTAGGAGTCCACACGCCTCCAGGTGCAATGGCACCTAAAAGCAACAACAGCATTTCTAAGAAATCTGTCCCTGAGGCGCTCTTCAATAAGAGGCACTAGAAAGCTAACTATCCATCAGCAGAAGACTTAAACAAAGGTCCTACCTCACTCCATGCACACACATACAAAACAAAACCACAAGGTGGATCAAAGCCCTAAATATATATAACCCAAAGCTATCAGGATCATCAATTGGAAAAGTGGGGAAAATCTAATGTCCTAGTACAGGCGACTAGAGATAACCAAGAAACACATGCCATGGAAGACAACAAAGGTAAGTGGGGACTATTAAAAATAAAACAATTGTGTACATTCAAGTATTTCATTAAAAGAGTAAAAAGAGCTCTCACAGATTGGGACAAGGTATTTGGCAATGACCTAATGCACCTAACTGCTAAAATCTGCAGTATACTACAAGCTTGCAACAAGGAAAAGAAAACTAACAACCCTTTGAGATTGTGGACAAAGGAACTGGACAGACAATTTACAAAAAATAGCATTCCAATGGCTAATAAACACCTGAATAAATGCTGCTATTCATTAGCCATGGGTAAATGCAAGTCAATACAGCCTTCAGATACCATCTAACACCTATAATGGTAAAGCAATTAAAGAATAACAACAAAACCAAGAACAAAAATGGGGGAGAGTATGGTGAGATTGGAACTCTTTTTCACTGCTAGTAGGTTTCTAAATAAGTTCAACCACTGTGGAAAGTGATATGACGATTCCTAAACCAGATGGCAATTGAATTACCATATGACCCGGCAATACTATTACTGTACATATAGTCACAAGAAATAGAACCAGATCATGATCAGCTCCACATGGTCACTGAAGCAGAGTTCACTATAGCAAGAAGTTGGAAACCATCTAAATTTACATCCACAGAAGAATGGATAAAAAAAATTCTGGTCTATACACAATGCTTTGCTAAAAAGCAGCAAAGAAACTATGAAACAATTCAAGACAGGGAGGGATTTGGAAGAGATGGTGCAGAGTGAACAAGAAGCAGAAAGGGGACAAGCTCAGGCTTGCAGGCCATCCAGACTGGTAGAAAGCCTGACCAACGCCATCAAACCAAACATTGTCAACTGTAGGTAAGTATTTTGAAAGTCATTTTGCTGAAAGGCATCTCACATTGGCTGGGACCAAATAGTCAAGGGAGGGGGAGGGGATGCTGTCTACTGGGTGGCTGTCATGTATAACTTTGATGAGGTGCCCAGGTCAGGTAGACATCACTGTGAGAGGGCTGAGGGATACTAATAGGAAAAACAAATCACGACAAGGGAAAGGGAACAAGCATGTCTGGGGAAACACAAATGCTTGACTATTGGTAAGAAATGAGAGATAACTTACCTTTAGTTAGAGGAGAAATGACTGATAATGGTTTGAGGGAACCAAGGTGGGGAGTGTCTTTGGTGGGATGCACTCAATAGGCCACATTGATCGGTCCACATTGATGTGGACCCAGGCCAGGTGCCATGGAAAGCTGGGACATTAAATCCTGCATCTTCAAGGTGCACAGCATGCCCCAGAGGCTGTACCACTGGTGCATTGGATTCTATGACAGCACATGGCAATTTGAGCACCTAAGATGGAAAATTCATGGTGTCTGAGGAAGCAGAATACTGTTGCACCAAAATTATTGAGTAGTTGGTAGACAGATAAATATGATTTTACTACATCAATGCCCTGTAGGCTGTATTAAGATATGTATTAGGCCAGCAAACGTGACTGATATTTTCAGTGAATACTATTGCATGTTTTTCTTGACAATTAACCCACATTCTTTGTGTAAATAACATCCAGCCACTAAAGGATTCATTCTGTACAATTGAATAATACAGATACTTAAGACAAGGAGTTAGCTTACATTGACCCCATATCCTTCTCTCCACTATCAACTGGGTTTAAAAAAATAGTACCTGGGGCTAATCAAAGACAATATTAACTATTCACCTGAGGAATGACCGATAAAACTCTGCCATAAATTAACAAGGAGGTTTTGAAAGAGAGACCAAGGCGTATTAAAAAATAATAAAAATAACATAGATCCAGAAATGTGTTTTGGGCTTACACTAAAACCTACCTTCAACTTATGAACAGTTAGTTCGTACATCATGGCTCTGCTCAACACTCGCCGTCAGCAAGGGAACACAGAAGCTATGGGTGTTATAGCAAAATGTGGTGAGGAAGAGAGATGGTGCCTGTATATCAGAGATCTTAAAAGCTTGTTTCCAAACTAACAGCCATCTAAGTGAGATGTCAACTGAATCCACATGAAAGAAGCACGCCAAATTCAGTCTTGAGGGATTACAACTCATGTCCTCTGAAGTCAGCAGAGGAAACAGTATCAGAGCCTAAACTGTGAGAAGACTGCTTGCAGAAGGCTGTGGATGACAATGGGAGCCCATGATTGTGGGATCTACATAGGAAATAAGCCTCTGGTGGTTTCCCTCTGTCCATAACAGAGGGATGGGGGAAAGTGTCTGCTAAACAGAGTGCATAGAAGACATGATTATAGAAGTCCATAAGAATAAATCTGATTTGAATAGTGAAAACTTTGTCAGTTGATTCCCCCCTCTGATACATGTTAGGCCTCAGCTGTTTTTCAACATTTTCTGTATTATTTCATATTGGTGTTATCTCAGATGTGTTATGTCATTGGAAGTCACCCTCTTGAATATTTTTATATTTTTTCAGTATATGAAATAAATCCAGGATTGATGAGTCCAAGTAGAATATGATGGTGGTGGTGGTGGTGGTGGTGGTGGTGGTGGTGGTGTAAAAGGGAACTAATGCCAAGAATTTCAGGAAGGAAAAGAATATTTGGAAACTGATTGTGGTAGCAATTGCCTAATGTGATAAAACCATGGATTGATATGCTATCTGTATTATTACCGTATTTTCTGTATTATTATTATAAAATGGTTTTCAAAAATAATTTCAAAATATTTCAAAAATAAATCTGTTTAAATTTTTGCTATTACCTGAAAGACATCTTTAGAAAGATTAATCCTATATAAATTTTACATATTAGAGATCTAAATATACTAATGAGTACATATTTCATTTGGAGAGAGATGTTTATCAGCAATATCTCTCAAAATGTCCCTTCACCAATAAAATTCTTAAATATGAGTGTGAAATTTTCACATTTTTTTATTCCTTGTGGTAATATTTGATGCCATGATGCATGCTGCTCTGTTTCAAAAGTTCTTATTTGATAATTAGTTTGTGGTTATTTTTCAGGCTATTATTCTTAAATAAAAATGTGGCATTATGGATAAATGGATAATATCCAATATGAATGAAGATGTATTATTGTCTCACAAACAAAAGGATACCACACAGTTTATAATCAGGGAAAGTATGCGTCATGTTGAATCATTTCATCATATTTATTCATTCAGTATGCTGTACAACTAATCTGATTGACAACACTATATGAAGATGTATATGTTATTAAGATTTAAAGAAACGCATCAAAAACCTGCTACATGCAGATGAATAAAATTTGTTTGTTGAAAATGGAAAAGACTTACTAGTCAAAATAAAAAGACTCTACCTGGTGGGTAGAGTTAAAGCATTGGATTGAATTTCTCATACTCAGTAGTTCAAAACACCAGCAACTTCACAGGATAAAGACTGGACTTTCAATTTCTGTAACAGTTGCAGTCTTGGTTTTATGTAGATTTAGGTTGCCATTCACCAATAATTCCAAGATTGTTCCTTTAATAAATGCATTGGTTATCTGTTGTTTATAAGAGGGTAAGTCAGAAACATCATAGGAGTTGTTTTTTTTTTTTAGGAGGTTTTCAAAAACCAGAATTTAAAGCTATTCCTAAACATTTTACTGCCATATTTATCTTGTCGGATACAGCTCACTGCTTTAAGTATATTCAAAGGAGTTGTGCAGTCATCACCACCAGCAATGTTAAAGCATTTTCTTCATTTTTGTGTCAATAATTAAAATATTCACCTGAAATCATTTCTAATTTTTATGAGTCAACATAGTCAGTATGACTAAATGACAGTGAAACTACAGGGAAAAAAATTAACAAAACTATCTTTTAAGAAGTATAGCCCAAATGCGCCTTGCCTTGAGCATATTACTGTAAGAGACTCATCTTGATTGAAAGACGCCATGTCTGGTGAAGGAGAGGGTCAGTGAATAAGAGGAAGATACTTAACAAAGCATATTGAAATAGTAACTACTACCAAGATGGAAAGAGACAATCAATTGTGAGATTCGCTTAGTATGGGACAGTGTTTCAATCTGTCATACCTATGGTCACTCTGAGACAAAACCAACAGTACTGCACCTGACAATAATAATGGCAAGGAACTTCTGTGTCACTCCATTACCTGCCTACTGACCAAAGTTTGGAATTTGAACCCACCTGCTGCTCAGTAGGCTAAATATATGTTAGTGATCTTCTGCTGAAAAGATTGTCATCGAGGAGAGCCTTGGGAGCAGTTCTCACTCTGTCGGAGTGGGCCACTATGAGTTAGCACGCACAGGACAGCAATGAGTACTGCTATTGGAGTAGACTTCCTGTGCATGTGTAATTTTGTGGATCCTGATGAATATGCTCTCCCTCTTAGTAAGATTAACATGAAAGTGTAGAGTTCAAAAAACAGATAAATATAAAAAACAGATTAGGAAATTGGAATATGACTTTTCTAGGGAGGAAAAATATACACAGGGATGCAGTTACTTCAAGATGGACAAGTCATGTTCCCATCAATGTGCATTCATGTAGGTTTCACAGACTTCCAATATGTGCTAATATTAACCGCTCTAGATGAGGAAACAGAGTCAGAGAAAGGACCCTATCTAATTAAAAAACATTTAGTTAGTATATTGAATATTAAAAATTAGAAATGATTTCAGGTGAATATTTTCAATTATTATTGAAAAAAGGAATTCTTAATATAATATTGGTTTTATGTAGATTTAGGTTGCCATTCACCAATAATTCCAAGATTGTTCCTTTAATAAATGCATTAGTTATCTGTTGTTTATAAGAGGGTAAGTCAGAAACATCATAGGAGTTGTTTTTTTTTTTAGGAGGTTTTCAAAAACCAGAATTTAAAGCTATTCCTAAACATATTACTGCCATATTTATCTTGTTGGATACAGCTCACTGCTTTAAGTATATTCAAAGGAGTTGTGCAGTCATCACCACCAGCAATGCTAAAGCATTTTCTTCATTTTTGTGTCAATTGCTATTAATATTGCATTTTCTGTTCTCATTTTCTCCTCTAACCCTAAGCCTAACCCTGCTAAAAACCAAACAAAAGTGACTGCCATCAAGTCAATAAAATGCTTAGAGTGAAGGTATCATTGCTCTGAGTAAGAGCATATCTTTAGCTGTTGGGGGCAGTGCTCTAGGAGGTTAGGTTGGCTGAAGGTGATTTTTCCTTCTTCTGTGTCTTGTGATTATTTTCCCTGATGCTCTCCTATCTTTCTTTCAGAGTGTTGCAGTGAAGTCTCCTGTTATTCTCATTGCATGATCTATTTCGCTTTAGTTCTGTGTTAGTCTGGTTAATGGATTTCAAAGGTCTTTCATTAGGAGTGTATATGTATAAAATTGTTATGTCCTATTGTTCTATTATTACTTTAATCAAGTACTGTGTCCTTTTTATCTTTCATGATTACTTTATCTTACAGTCAATTTTATCAGAGATTAATAATCCTATTCCACCTTTTTTGCTGGTTGCCGCTATCTTGTTTTCTGCTGTTGTTGATGCTCTATACAAATTGTTCTCATCATTACTGCTTTGTAATTCTGGCCCTCACTTCTTTGATCTTTCATGTGTGTATATGCCCTTTATTCTCCCTCATAGTTGAGGTGCAGTTTTGCTGGGTTTACTGCACATGACTCTGTGTTGGCTGCTGTTGTTTATTTAATTTAAGGTCTTATATAAGTTGCACTTTTGTCTTCTTGCCTGGACATTTTCTCCTGAGAAATCAAAGCATTTTTCTATATCACCTATGTCTATATCTGTATCATATGTATATATATATATATATATATATGCCTTTATTTTTAAATCATTTCATTGGGGCCTCTTACAGTTCTTATAACAATCCATACATGAATTTTACAATGCATATTTGTATATATGCTGCTATCTTTATTTTCTAAGAATTTACTTTCTACTTGAACCATTGGTATTGGCATCTCTTTTTATACATTCCTTCCCCCCTCCCTCTCTTGTGACCCCTTGATAAATTATATTAACATTATTTTCATATCATACACGAATGACTGTCTCCCTTCCCCCATGATTTTGTTTCTTCATCCCCAGGTCGGGGGGTGGGGGGAACTTATCCTTTGTATATGACCGTTATCTTTTCCCTAGTTAGTCTTAGAATGTTCTCCTGCAGCTTGATCTTGAGGGATTTCTCTGTCATCTGTAGTCTGTTTTTCTTCCTTTCTGAGTGTTTCCTGTTTGGGGTTCTCTCAGCTTCTTGAACAGTTACTTTCTCCTCCATTACAGTGTCAAAGAAGCTCTTTTACATGACTTGTACTAATATATATATATATATGTGTGTGTGTGTGTGTGTGTATACACATATATATATTTAGTCTTGTTTCTTCTTGCTCAGATCTTAATGGGAATACGTTTTGCTTATTGATAGTGTGAATAAGCATCATTCTTTGACTTTCTGCATAGTCCTTTGATTTTGCTTGTTGTTGATTGTTTCTTTCATCAGTTTTATTCAAAAGACAGGTCTTCAAACTCACTAATTTGCTTTTCTTGTCTTCATTTCTATTACTCAGCTCTTTTGCAATGTTATCAAATTCTGTTATTTTCCTTGTCTGGAATTCTATTTAGTGTTGGATTTCTGGTTTTTCAATTCTTTCCTACATTCGTTGGTGGTATTTTTTTATGCATCACTGCGCTGCTGGGAATAGGAAGCCCAGCTTTCGTTGATGGTATCTTAACACAATTCTTCTGAATTCTGTTTCTGGTACTTCCAGAGGTACTTCTTCAGAGCAATCCATTAGGTCTGAGAGTTGTTCAGTTGTTCAAGTTGAGTATGTTTTTCTGTGTACTGAGATGGACTTTGGTTTCCAAAGGGCCGTTGATGAATTTTTAGCTCTTTTATGTTCTGTAGGGTTGATCCCACCTCACCCCCACCCAAAGCCAAATTCACTCCAACTCATAGTGGCCCTATATGGATAGGCCAGGGTAGAACTGATCCTCAGAGCTTCTGAGACTATAGCTGTTTATAGGAATAGAAAGTCCCACACCTTGTGATCACAATCCATTCAGCAAGAGTTGATCAAAGCCAAGTAAAAGCAGATGGGAAAAGACAAGCAATGGAGAGAGAAGAGGAAAACAGGAGAAATACTTTAAAAGACCATGCATTTATTAAAATGATGGAAAATATTTGTTTTTGGGGGGGGCATCACTGCCCTCCGGTGGTCGCGGGAGTCACCCAGCACTGCTTCTGAGAGCCGCCGCTGGACTTGAACCTCCAAGCCCGTGGGCCGCAGTCCCGCACTCAACCACTTACACCACCGGGGCTCAGCCCTTAAATATTTTTAAGAAGAGAATTAAAAAAGGAATAGATATAGAATAATACTCTTTGATGTGCTTGAATAAAGGAATGATATATTTGTGTTATCTACCAATTAAATGATTTAGAAAAAAAATAGATATTGTAAGAAAATGTTTCAAGAAGAAAAAGAAAAAGTCAATAAAGAAGAGTTGAGATACCAAAGGGATCTATTATCAGGTTTCAAGAACTAAAAATCATAACATCATATGCTCACTTTCCTGATATGATTGCTGATGACAAATATATGCATAAGTGAATGTGGTAAAGAAGGCTGATAGTGCCTGACTATCAAAAGATGTGCGTCTGTGGTTTTAAAGACTTGTAGATGAGTAAGTGACCATCTAGCTGAGAAGCAAGGCCACATGGAAGAATCACAACAGCTTGTATGACCACAAGGTGTCAAAGAGATCCGGGATCAAGCATCAAAGACCTAAAAAATATGTCATCATAAATGAGGGGGAGTTCAGATTGGGGACCCAAAACCCATCAATAAGTGAAGAGACATCCTCTTACAGAGGGGTTATAGCAAGGAGATGAGCCAGTCTAGGTGCAGTGTAGTAGCAATGAAATGTTCTCAAATGCTTCCTCCCACCGACTATCATTATTCCAATTCTGCCAGACAGGTTTGGCTAGACCAGCGGGTGTACATTGGAGCCGAAAACATGGAAATTTAGGATAGATAATCCCTTGAGACTTGTGGGAAGTGATGATGATGGGAGGGTGGAAGGATGGTGGAGTAGAAAGGGGGATTATATTTCTCGGATCTACATGTGACTTCCTCTCTGGGGCGAGGACAACAGGGAGTGGTGGTGAGTGAAGTGACACATTAGACAGTGTAAGATATGAAGAGGTAGAACGATTTGTAAATTATTGAAAGTTCATGGTGGAGGTGAACGAGGAGGGGGAAATATGGGGAGTTGGAATTAAAAAAAATAAGGAATGAGAGGAAAGAGGGGAAGAGGAGCTTATGCTGGAGGAGTTCAAGTAGCTAATGTAGATGAATGTGGCAACTTGTTTGCAAATTTGCTTGATACGAATGATGTTATAAGAGCCCTCAATAAAACCTGTATTAATAAAAAAAAGCGTTGGGTTCTAGAATGACAGGTCATTTGCTCCTGTGGTGAGGCAGAGGCAAGGGGACTGATTGTGTGTGTGGGCAGGGTGGGTGCTATGTCAATGAGACTGGTGCGAGCACTGGTTTTCCATGTGTGGGTGGTGCACGTGCTGTGAGGGCTGTGTGGTGAGGGGTTGGGCAGGTTGGCATTGCAGGAGTGAGTCAGGTGACTCAGCATACATATCAGAGTCAGGTGGCATGGCATACTGAGTCAGAGCTATTGGGCTGTCATACAGGGGTAGTGCCAAATTGCCTGCCCATGGGAGCAGGGCCAGGTGGGCCATCATTGAGATGCAGGGTCAGACCGTTGGGCACGCATGTGGAGGTCAGATGACTCTCTGGTGGGTGCTGAGCTTCAGAGTTTGCATCAGAATGGCTCACTAGCAGGTGTCTGAGTGGGGAGGGAGTGCCTCTGTGCTAGACAGCAAACTAAAGATACTAGCTATCTGGGGAGGACCATGAGGGGGAGCTGGATGGTGACTAGGAGGGAGGGAAATGCAGGAGAGAAGCTAGGGCTGTGTTCTGGATGTCCATGAGCCCTGTGGCGGGGGCCTGCACAGGGATCTGGGGAGCAGTAGAGAAATGGCCAGTGGTGAATGAAGACATGGACACAGACGTGGTTCCTTGTGTGAACACACACAAGATAGACCAGAAGCAACCAGGAAACTTTGCCAGTCTCCAGGTGTTAGGCTGTGCTCCTTTCTTGATTTGCTTTGTGAATTCCCACAAACCCAGATGGAGGGACCTAGGTCCACTTAGCCTGGAAGCACTCTCCTTGTCAAGATGCTGTGCCTTGGGAATCCCTGAAAAATATAATCTCTGCATCCTTCTGTAGGAGTCCTGGTGGCAAAATGAGTTACACATTGGGCTCTTAACCCTGAGGTTAAGCCACCACCTTAGGAAGGTGAAAGAAACCCCTAGGACAGTTCTGCTCTGTCCTGTAGAGTCTCCAAGAGTCAGAAGCAAGGAGTGATTTGGCTATTTTGCTTTTTCGCCTTTACCTTACTAAGCATATCCACTTATAAGCTATTGTTTTGACCATATTTTAGGCATAAAATCTATGAAACTTTTATGAATGAGAGACCATGTTCTCAGCCATCGATTTATTTTAGAGACGTGATGTTTTGTTTAGACTAAGTCAGGCATGTATGATCTAGAACCCTGTGATCATACTTCATAAGTAACCCTCAGATACAGCTTTTTCTTAAATTTGATCTCAAGTAATTATTCAACTACAATATCACTTTTAAAGACTCTGTTTAAATTTGGAATCAATGTCCCAGATAAAAATGAATTACTTGCCAAAATAAATTTTTCCTTGTTGCATTTATACTTAGTCCAAATAAACAACCTAATTGAATAGCATAATTCTGTCATCATTTAACTATAGTTTTAACTCTTAGGAATTTTGTACCTTGAGATCTTCACAATTTTATCCTCAACCTTAAAACAAAACAAACACACAAACAAACACCAAAACAAAGAAGCAAAATCATGCTACCTTCAAGTGGATTCTGACTCATTGTGCCTCTCTATTGTTTTCCCCAGGCTGCAAGCCTGTTTAGGAACAAATGACCTCAGCCTTCTCTCTGCAGAAAGCTTGCTCTGAAGCAGTGCTAGCACTCCTGTTCTCAAGCATATGGTTAACATTTAGAGATGACCTGAACTTGCTTACAATCTTACAATTATCATTCGTTGAGTCATCTTTTTTGGTGTATGTATGTATGTGTGTGTAATGTCTACTCTTACCAATCATCAGAACTCATTTACATGATTTGAAGACATTTAATATACATTACAACTTTGAGATTGAACTATGCATGATAACAAGATTGCTTGTTTTAAGTGCTTTATTAAAAAAAAATAAGTTCCATTCTTCTCTTACTGACTATGTGATTTATCTTTGATGCATTTTCCACTTAAATAAATTTAGAAACCTTTTGGGTTTTTATCTTTTGGGTTTTTGAAGGAAGTAAAAGCAGATCATCAGTTCTCTGCTGCTTAAAAGAGTTATATCAAGATCATTTACCATTTTTCTTATGTCTTTTTAAGTTGTATTTTTGGGTGAGAATAATGAATTACCTGTCAGAGAAAGGTGTTAGCTGCACTGTCAACCTTCCACTGAATAGAGGATTGTAGGCAACTTTTAGGGAGTGCCTAATGTCTGCTGACAGGCAGCCCTGACAGGGCTCATCTTAATCTCACACATTGCACACAGTGGTTGATGAGCCGGGGTAAGGAACAAAGTCAGTGATCACAGCATCAATTTACTTCATTGAGAAGGTATGTGGCTGACATTGTATTTTCCACTTTGAATGAAATTTCAGGATTATATCAAGCCAAAACATTCAAGAAGGAACAATGTGCTTGGGGATGGTGATTAGTCACACCTGTACATGAAATGTTGAAAAATACATGATATGTTGAAAAACAATGTTCTACTATGTAAGTGAGCTCACTATGGACATTGAAAACATTATGCTAGGGCTGAGTCCTGGTGGCGTAACTGGTTGAGTGCGGGACTGCCGCCTGCGGGCTTGGCGGTTCAAATCCAGCGGCCGCTCTCAGGAGCAAGACTGTAGTGCCCACGAACACCAGAGGCAGTGATGCCCACAAAAACCCAACCCCCCCCCCCCAAAAAATGAAAACATTATGATAAATGAAAGAAGCAAGCCAAAAAGACACTGCATGTTCCAGCAATTAGAAATATTTTGAACAACAATTCTATGAAGATAGAAAGTACACAAGTGATTATCACACACTAGAGAGTGAAGGGAACGTGGTATTACTGCAAAAAGTATACATTTCTTTGGGAAATGATGGAAATGCCCTTGAACTTGGCAGTGGTGATAATTGTACAAGATAATTGTACAAGTGAAAAATTTGAGCTGTACAATTTTAAGTATATTTTAAATAAAATTTTGCTGACACAGCATTATGAGGTGATTAGAAATAAAATCTATTAGGAGAAAGTCACAATTTGAGAAAAGCAAGGACATCTCCTCATCCATTTATGGCAATGAATTTAGAGGATAGCTATTTGGTCACCTGATTGGTAAAGATATGTATTTGTATCCATTCCAGGGGAAAGTGACTCAGCAGAATTCACAGACTATAGACCAATATCATTGATAATAATGCAAGTAATTTTTTTCCTGAAAATCATTCAACAGTAGTTGCAGCAGTACACTGACAGGTAACTGCCAGACATTTTGACCAGATTCAAATGAAGACGTGCAAGAAGGCATTTTACTGCTGATGTGATCTTGGTTGCAAGCAGAGAATATAAGGACAATATTTACTTGTGTTTTATGAACTATGCAAATGCATTCAACTTTGTGGATCTTAAACTTTGGCTAGCCTGGAGAACAATGAGAGTGTCAGGACACATCATTGCACTCATGTAGAATAAGTAAATGGATCAAGAAGCAGTTGTTCCAGCAGAACAAGGAACTGCTGCACGGTTTACAACAGAGAAAAGTGTGGATCATGGATACTTCTTTCCTGTCCCTGTACTTATTCAACCAGTAAGCTCAGAAAACAATTATAGAAGTTGGACTAGATGAAGAATGCCTGGATTGGAGGAAGGCTAATTAACAATTTACAATGTACAAAAAACATAACCACGTTTGCTAAAAATGAGAAGGACTTGAAGTCTGTGCCAATGAAGATTAAGAATTGCAGAATCCAATGTGAATTATAAATTATTGAATAAAGCCAGCATCTTCATACCTGGACCAATGGATAAAATGATAAATTGAGAAAAATTTTAAGTTGTCAAATATCTCATTTTGCTTGAATCTGAAAGCAATGTTTATGGAAATAGACAGTCAAGAGATCAACGGACATGTTGCATTGGGTAACTATTATGCACGAGTGTTATAAAGCAAATATATTTTTGAGAACTTAGCTGACCCTGACTGAAGCCACGGTAATTTCAATAGCCTATGCTGTTGGTATTAGTTGTATCAAATCAGTTCTGAAGTGTAGCACAACAGAAAGATACACGGTATGATTCTGAGCCATGCTCACAATTGTTATGTCTGAGATCATTGTTACTGCTACTATGCTAGTCCTTCTGGTTGAGGGCATCTCAAATGCATGTGAAAGAAAGACAGTGAATAAGGAAGACTGGAGAAGAATCAGGACATTTAAATTATGAGGCGGGCAAAAAGTATCGAAGGTACCATGGATTCCTAATAGAACAAACAGATCTGTTTTCAAAAAAGTAGGGGCAGACTGCTCCTTAGTGGCCAGGGTAGAGAGACTTTGCATATATCAGAAGAGAGCAGTTCTGTGAGAAGGACATCATGCTTGATAAACTAGAGGAGCAGAGGAAAACAGAAAGACACTCACCAAGATGAGTGAGACAGTGGCTGCAAAATTGGGCTCACACATTAAGAAAAGTTGTGAGTGCGGTTCAGTATCTATAGTGTTTCTCTTTGGTGTACATAGTTGCAACATAGGGTACTGTGTTAGTTCGTAAACAAATCCATAGAAATTCACATATGTGTATAAGAGAGAGTTTTACACAAAGTGTAATTGTACATTAAGAAAAAAAACCCAACTCAGTTCAGTCCAAGATCTGATATTAGCCCATATGCTCGATACCAATATCTATAAAATCCTCTTCAGGCTCATGGAATACAAGCAATGATGCTGAATGCAAGATGATCACAAGTCCATGGGGAGAATGTCTTTGGATTCAATGGCACTGTAAACATCTCAGAGTTGGCAGGCGCCTCAAAGTGACTCCTTCAGTCTCCAGGGTGTGGGATCTATCAGTACAGTGCTATGTGTCTTGCCAGTAGAGCATCTCCAAGGGAGTGAGCAGTGAGAGAAAAGTGTCGCTTAGCTCCAAGAAGGAAGTACCTGTTTTCCCAGAAGTCTCAGGGAAATCAGGGCCATGCCCACACAGAGGTCTTATTGGCCAGCTGTAGACTGACATGCTAGACTTCACCTCTACACACTTAATCCTCAAATTGACACTAGATTAGGTGACTACCATAGGCACTATGCTTTAGAACTGGATAAAAAGAACAACATCTATGATATTTGATATCTATCCTTTCATGTATTTATTAGGGGTATTTGATATCTATGCTTTCATGTATTTATTAGGGGTAGGCTAGAACTGTTGCTGTGCTTACTTGCTGTGGATTTAATTCTCGTGTGTGCAGACAGAGTAGGATTGTGACTATTCCATGCATTTTTTTAAGGCTGTGACATTTCAGAAATAGATCTGCAGGTCTCTCTCCACTGTGCCTCTGGCTGGTATGAATGGCTATCCTTTTCACTAGTAGACCAATACTTAATATTTTGCATTACTGAGGGCCTTCACTATAAAATTAATGCTCATAAAACCACACATGGGGCTGAGCCCCAGTGGTGTAAGTGGTTGAGTGCGGGACTGCAGCCCTCGGGCTTGGTGGTTCAAATCCAGCAGCGGCTCTCAGGAGCAGCACTAGTGCCCACGACCACCAGAGGCAGTGATGCCCCCCAAAACAAAACAAAACAAAACAACAACAACAAAACCCCACACATGTAAAGTAGTTATCCAGAGACATAAGAAGCTAAAATAGATTCAAATTTTAAAAGTAGATAACAATGATTTTATCTCAGAATTGTCCAAACATGAAGATTTTTTTTTACCTCAACTATTTTTATGGCCAACTGATAAAATATCTCTTAGTTTTCTAATCAACTTACAAACCCATGCATTTCAATTGTTTGCTAGGCTGATTATTTTATTTAAATATATTTTTATATTTTATTTGACCATTTAAAGAATTACAACTTTATTTTCATCTCTTTCTCTAAAAATGTACTCTAAAAATCTCTGTACTCTAAAAAATGCTGTTTTATTAAAATGATCCATTAAATATCTATTTTTCTCAAATAAAAACTTTAAAGGTATATGCTATGATAGCAATTTAGATGAACTATTATTAATTGTTAGGCTGCTGAACAGGAATTGTGTTTATGATTTACTCAAAAGTTCACA
The DNA here is from genome assembly GCA_004026705.1 of Nesogale talazaci. Lineage (NCBI taxonomy): Eukaryota > Metazoa > Chordata > Mammalia > Afrosoricida > Tenrecidae > Nesogale > Nesogale talazaci. Next base: position 240,465 of record PVJH01000875.1, read on the forward strand.
TCTGAGGAAGTTTAAAACAAAATAAAAATTGACAATGTAGTAACTCCACCCTCTCAAATGTATATTACTCATATAAAATATCCCATTATATGTATATTCCTTAGTAAAAATAATAATTTTGAGTAATTATCTTCTTTTCTTCAGTCAAATCATTCATAATTTGATTCAATTCTGACTCATAGTGATTCCTGCAGGCTTCCATGGCTGTAAGTGTTTATAGGAGGAGAAAGCCCAGTCTGTCTCTCACAGAGCTGCTGGTGGATTTGAACTGCCGACCATGCAGACCACAGTGCAATCTCTAACCAGTACACCAGCAGGGCCCTTCTAACTTGGGATGTGAGGAAGATGCTCTCCTATAGGAGAGAGAAGTGACAGGGCAGAACAAGTCATGGGGACACTTGATACGTTATTTACATTGTTGAACACAAAAAAAGATAACTGATATTATATAAATTCCCACCTAATTCACAATAAAATATTAGAAAAAAAAGTTTTTCTTTGACATATTCTTTGAGAATTGGGAACAACAAGAAATATGATCTTGGCAATCTTACAGTTATAAAGTTGATGGGGTTAGTTTCCCCACTCAAATTCACATAAGGTATCACTTACTACACTGGATACATGAACAGGGGCTTTGTGAAAATGGGAAGTGGAGGGAATATCCAGGTACGAATTTCCTGTCTTTTTCTCACCAATGTAATTTTCAATACTTTTATATCTTCATAATAAGCTCACATAATCATCCTGGGTGGCTAAATAAAATTAACTAACAACACCGTTTGATCCAGAGAAGCAAAATAAAGCAGACAAAAAACCTTCAAAACTCTCTGAGCTGACCTTTCTTTCTTGAACTTAATAGGCCTAGCAGATATCACATGGAGCCAAAATTTTTACTAGACTTTGCATACTAAGTGAGACTAAGTCAGAATCAACAATAACAGTGAGTTGAGAAGATAAGTGTTTTTACCTCATTTACAGGTGAAAGTTGGACATTCAATAAGGAAGACTGAAGAATAATTGATGGGCTTGAATTGTGGTGTCGGAGAAAAATATTGAAAGTACCCTGGACTGCTAACACATCTGTCTTGGAAGAAGTACAGTGTTTTAGCCTGGCTTAATTAGAGAAATAAATTCATAGACACTCCTGTGGATATAAGAAAGTGCTTTATATTTCAAGGTCTGTTTTTTGTCCTCTAGGAGTGTCCTCCAGATGAGGTTGCCAGGGTGCTATGTCCTGGGACCAAAGTCTATTCCTTTCAATGGCTCAGGATCACCCTGCTCAGCTCCCCAGCCTGCTAATGCTCTTAGTGTTTTGCCTTGGTGTGGTGGATCAGACCGGTCAATTCTGCCACTGTGTCTCCAGGCTTGACTGAAGGACCCTCCTGGAGGTTACCAACAGACCTTGGACTATTTACAGTTTTTTATCATTTTTTCTTCATTTACTTATATATTTTTGGTCATTTTTTTATCATCATCATTTTGTTTTCTTTTGTCCCTTAGTCTTGCTAAGTCTTGTTTTTCTTGTGCATATTATTATCTCTGCAGGTCTATGTAGATAAGGTAGGCAGGATCAACAGCCTAGAGGAGAAAACAGCAGAGCAGATGGTTCTGGGGGAAATGGAAGAGGGAGAGGTAGGGCAAAGGAGGTGGTGTTGACCAATCCAGGGACAAGAGAACAAGTGATCCAAAATCAGTGACAAGGAGAATGTGAGAGGCCTGGTGAGGATTTATCAAGGGTAATGTAACTGAAAAAAATTATTGAAAATCAAATGAAGACTGAGCAAGAGAGTGGGACAAGAGGAAAGTAAAAGGAAATGGAAAAAAAGAACTAGGTGGCAAAGGGCATTCACAGAGGTCTAAATACAGGTGGGTACATATGCAAATATATTTATATGTGATGATGGAAAAAGTGGATCTAGGTGCATATATTTATATGTTCAATATTAGGCAGCAGACAGACACAATCAAATGTGTGCATAAGCAAATGTGGTGGAGAAATCTGAAGATATCTGGCTATCAAAAGATATAGTGTCTGGAGTCTTAAAGATTTGAAGGTAAACAAGCTGTCATCTAACTCAGAAGCAACAAAGCCTATATGTAGGGAGCACACCAGCCTGTGTGACAACAAGGTGTCAAAGGGATCAGGTATCAGGCATCAAAGAACAAAAAATTATATTATTGTTGAAGGGGAGTGCAGATTGGGGAACCAAACCCATCTCTCGGTAACAGGACATCCCCTTACAGAAGGGTTGCAGGGAGGAGATGATCCAGTCAGGGTGCAATGTAGCAATGATGAAACATATAACTTTCCTCTAGTTCTTAAATGCTTACTACCCCCTGCCACTCCATTAGCATGATCCCAATTCTATTCTACCTTACAAATCCGGCTAAACCAAAGTATATACACAGGAACAGATAGGAAACATAGGGAATCCAGAACAGATGATCCCTTCAGGACCAGTGGTGAGAGTGCTGAGACCAGGAACGTGGAGGGAAGGTTAGGTAGAAAGGGAATCGATTATGAGGATCTATATATAACCTCCTCCCTAGGGGATGGACAACAAAGAAGAGGATGAAGGGAGACAACAGATAGTTCAAGATATGGCAAAATAATAATAATTTATAAATTGTCAAGGTTTCATGTGGGAGGGGGTAAAAGGAAGGGAAGGGGAAAAATGAGCTACCAAGGGATTAAGCAGAAACCAAATGTTTTGAGAATGATGAGGGCAACAAATGTATAAATGTTCTTGACATACATACAATGGATGGATGTATGGATTGTGATAAGATTTGTATGATCCCCCATTTTGCTTCTCGGCCTTTTAGCTAAGATCAAGTGTGTGAAGATTTGTATGATCCCCCAATAAAATGATTTTTAAAAAGAAAAAGAGAAAGGTGCAATATATAGAGCAATTGAATAGTTGAGAAAATATCCTGGCCCAATCCAGATCAAGTCCATAATTCTAGTAATAGTCCATATGTCTGATTTCAATCTATAAATTTATCTTGCAACTCATAAAACACATGCAATGATGCTGAATGCAGGATGGCCACAGGTCAATGGGTGGGAAGTCTTGCGGATCCAGTGGCAGTAAAATCATCTCAGTACTGTCAGAGGTCTCCACATGACTCTTTCAGCAATAGGGTTCTATGTGTCTTCTTCCCAGGAATGTGTCACAGGGAGTAAGTCTTGTCAGTATAGATTGTCCAAGGGAATGAACCCGTGTCCTGCCACCAGTAAGCTATTTACCTCCTTATTCTCTCCAAATGAGGTCATCAAGCTGCGATCTGATTGACAGGCTAACCCCACCGTTCATTCATAAATCTCAAATTGACAACAGCTTATGTAACTACCACATAAAGTTTTATAGAGGCAACTATAGCAAAACTTTATCTTACATAATTTGGACATATTGTCTGGCAAGATGAGTCCTTGAAGGACACAGCATGTTTCTAAAGAGAAAAAGAGGATGGATGGACACAGTGGCTGCAAAAAGGAACTCACATAGGATCATTTGTGAAGATGGTGCAGGGCCAGGTTATGTTTCCTTCTGTTGTGCACCTAAAAACAGCAACATCCTCTGACTGCAGAAGATGGATTAACTATGTTCATGTCATTTCCAATGAACCGTGGATATATAAACCGGAACATCACCTTGTTTAATTTTCAGAAGTTCTAACATATTTCAAAAAACTAAGTCTTTGGAAGCCATATGGATTAAAGTCCTATAGTGACACACCATGATTTGTAATTTACTCAGTGAAAATTGCTTTTAAGCACACATATGTACAAACAAATGTGTTTATAACTACATATAATATATAAACATATTTTCAATAATGAAGGCATGCTTATAATTAAGTGAAAATATTTAAGCTACAAATACAGTTCAATATCACAAAGTTAATATACTAACAGGGAAAACTGAAGGAAAAAAATGTTTAAAAAAGGAATAGCAGGAAGATTATGAATTCATTACTGTAAAGATTATTATAGGCATTCTATAAAGATCACAGCCTTGGAAATCCTAAGGAAACAGTACTAGCTGCCAATGGAGTCAGTAGGTGATAGTTTGGGTTCTAAAACAATTCTCATTTGGCAGGAGAAAGAGAGAGAAGAGAGGAAGAAGAAACAAAAAATGAGAGAGACAGAGAGAGAAGTGAAACAAGAATTAAATGTTAAAAAACTCCACCATGGGATCTTAAAGTTGAAGAACATGTTATTACAGACTGTGTGTCTCTCCTAATTTAACTCAAGACAGTTATTCACAAAATGAGGATCATAGTTTGTATCTTGTTTATAAGCCAGGATAAATATGAGCTTTACTGACACAAGGAACTCTACTTCAACCATATTATAAAAATTCCATTATGCTGTTGTTACTGCCACTTATATTTTTTACACTCATGGCTGTATTAGTGAACCCATAGCTGAAAATTTCAACTTTGTCTGTAATATCTGAATTATGAAAAGAAAAAACCTTTCCTAATACTTCTTTCTGAACTCTATCAAGATGCCAATCCTTCCTTTGTCATCAAAATAGCAGTAAAGAAGGTCTACAGACAGTGCTGGTATAGAAATTGTTCAATTCATGGGGACTCCAGACATCAGTGCATCTAACAAGTGACTTATCTAGGCCCTTTTCAAATTCATGTGAAATAATTATTGGTGATCTTTATGAAATTAATTTTGGACAGAATAGTGTCACTAATTCTTAGACAACCACTTAAAAATAACTTTGTTATAAAATTATACATGTTCAAGCTTAGAAACAAATAGGTTGTGTGTGTGTGTGCAAGGGAATGTGCAATATTTTACTAATCTGAATGTATGAACTATTTTCAAATTGGGAGAATTCTTATTTTCTACCATTAATTTAAATGTTTTGTCACTCAGGTTTCCATTTACAAAGCAATTAATTCCTGTTAAAAATATTAAAGTTTTATATAATTACCATACATGTGCTTTGCTAAACTGCGCTTTGAGCTTTCCTTCCCTTACAAATTTTCCCTGATTCTGGTTTAAGACTTTGAAAGTTGTTACATATAAAAATCTTCCAAACAAAATGAATATCGAGCCACTAGAGCAGTGGTTTTCAACCCTCCTAATGTCACAAACCTTTAATACAGTTCCTCATGTTGTGGTGACCGCCCAACAATAGAATTATTTTTATTGCTTCTTCATCCCTGTAATTTTGCTTCTGTTATAAATTGGGAGACCCCCTGTGAAAGGGTTCTTGGACTCCCAAAGGGGTCATGACCCACAGGTTGAGAACCCCTGCTCGATAGGCTTCCATTTAATACAACTCATGCACAAATAAAACCGATCTGTAGTAATAGAAGTTATGCAAATTGTTTAATGCCGAGATGGTACTCCTATGGCACCTTTGCTATTTCTTGAAAAACATGGTGATTGCACAGATTTGAAAATCATCAGTAATGTATGTGTTAGGTAGCTAGATTTCGGGATGAGTGGGTGGCCCCTTCCATGCCTGCAAAGCCCACATTGAGGGGTGGGAAAGAAATCAGTCAGCAATTGGACACATATGGGAAATCCAAACCGAGCTTGCACAGACGAGCAGCCCCCAGGCCCAGGTAAAACCTATACTGGGGACACACCATTTAAGTACATCACACGTGTGGGCCTGAACTCAGCCAATCAGGTCCATCCATCCCTTTACCCAGGCCTCTCCAGGCAGCGTGGTTAAATAGGCCAGCTGCGGGAAGGCCCTCTCTCTTTTGTTCTGGTCTGGTGCCAAGTCCGACCAGCTGCACTCGGACTGTGGCCGCTCTTCCTCAGGTGGCCGCTCTGCCTCAGGCTTCGCTTTGACTCGGCTCATGTCCTGGCAGGTGGATGGAGCCTGCGCCCCGCAGGGCCCGCCATGAGCCCACTGGGGCACGGGATCCTCCAGACCCGCAAGTGTGGGTATCTTTCCCACGTGTTTTTTTCCTGACCAGTTGTGAACCCCAGCACAGCTTGGCATGCTTTCCAGAAACAGTGTGTACTCTTTTAAGACTAAAAAGCCTGAAACCTTCTTTTCCTTCATAAAAACTCACTTGAATGTGAGTTAAATGTGAGTTAAAACATAAAGACTCGGCGTGAATGCTTCCAGCGAAGCAAATAACTGAGGTATATAACCCACTCCAGAAACCCAATACACCTGTGTTAACTTTATTTTGAGCTTTTCAATAAAAAAAGTTGCAAAAAACAGGAAGGGTTTAATCTAACTAAAAGAATCTTCCAAAGGAAATGGATAGTGCATTTTGACTCTTTTTGTAAAATGAATGGCAATTTATTATAATCTGTTTATATTGTGTGAGCATTTAATCATGACAAATATGGATTTTAGTACATAGAAAGACATGAAATAGCATGGTTAGCACTTTATAAGTTCTATGTCAAATTACATAATTAAGATATTTATAGAATTTTTTTTTATAATTCATACTTAAAAACTTTAGTTAAAATTAAAGGTCCTAATTAAAGGTCCTAGTTAATTAAATTACACTATAAAATTAGAAGTACAATAAGATGTTTGAAAAATAAATAAACTCATTTTTCAGCAAAGATATGCAGATGCAAAACAAATCTCACCTCTGTACTTTGGTATAATGACTAACCATTTTTGAGAGAGGACTCTTTAATATTTAATCACGTTTTGAGTTTTGTTATTGTTCCCAGCTGCTGCAGCTTTGCCTCACCTCCCCTGTCTCATTCTGACCAAGCTCCCCGCTCCTTCGTTCTTCCTGTTCTCTGTGCCAGGTGGTTGGGCTTCATGAGTTAGCCCTATAAATAATTCACTGTGACATTGTTAAACTAAAATTAAGATAACAAACTAATGAAGAGGAAATCCATGTGCACTGACATACAAGAAATGTAGATTGTATTCCTAGATGGGAATGCCATAGACTTTAAGAAATAATGTCATCAAAAATGGAAATGACTCCCAGAAAAGTGTAAAAGCCGTGACAGTATGAGAGAGGGGAAGTTAGTTTTTGAGAAATATTTCTTTGTCCATCCAGATCTATTAACATCTGTACACTGATTCTGACTCTGCTTGTGTGAATGGCTACAGCAGTTGGTGTCAGGACCCTTTCTAGTTTATCATTTTTTATAGCATTAATCTTTCTCCATTTAACATGGTAGTCAAAATTGTACAATACTTCATAAGAATTGTCATTTCTAATTACCCAGTGATGTGACTGGGTTTTATTGTGAACAAATAATGTACCATGCTATTACTTACAATATAGAAACAGACATAATGGCCACACAGTCAGGTGATATATCTAAGCATTTTCATTATAGTGGCATTATTAATGATTTAAAAGAGCATAGTGTGTGGACTCAAGCCCAAAGAGGGAGACATTTTCTTATGAAGAGGCAAAGAAAGCAAGAAAACTCCCCACGAACCAATCTGAAAGACATTATTTTATTTTATTTGTGTCTTATGAATCTGCTGTTTCAGCTGGGGCTGAACTGACAGAAGAGTCAGTGGAGGGGGCCCTTCTGGGTCTCTCTCTCTTTCTCTCTTATAGATGAGATCATTGGTATATGTCAACAATTTAATATAGAAAATAAATTAATCTTTCAACTATATTAAGAATGTTTTTAGTCATTGTCACATTCAAATTTAAAAATTGTTTCTTCTTGTACTCAATATTAGCTCCCCATTTCCCCCATCGTCCTCTGTTATGCCCCTAAGCAATTATCAATCCAGTTTCTGCCTCTCTAGACTTGACTGTCCTATACTTTATACACAGAAAACACAAACTCTTAAACTCCAGACGCCATGTGATTGAATCAATTCAGATTGAAAGAAGCCTGGTAGGGCAGGGTAGAACTGCCCCTGTGGGTTTCTGAGACTAACTTCTTAAGGGAGTAGAAAGTTCCATCTTTCTCCCTGAGACCACTAGTGGTTTTGAATTCCCGACCTTGCAATTAGCTGCTCAATGCAGAACCACTGAAACACCAGGGCTCAAGAAGAAAGCACGCAAACAAAACAAAACAATAGTAATGTTTTACTAGACAAAACTTAGAAAACTTGAATCAAAAAGAAAGCAGGAAATGTGAAAAGCAGGCTGAACCCTGGTGGCATAGTGGTTGTGCACGGGACTGCGGTCCACTGGGTTGGAGGTTCAAATCCAGCAGCAAGGCTGGGCCTCCTACTCCCACCACCAGAGGGCAGTGATATCCCCAAAACAACAAAAAAAATGTGAAAAGCAAACAACTTTAAATGAGTCAAAAGGGAGATCAATTGTCAAAGTATTACGTTTTCAGCTATTTTTATCTTTCATAATTGACTTTCTAATGCTATCTCCCTGATAGCTAGGGTATTCACATCTCTGGTCTATGGTTCGAGAAGATTCACCAGAGGTGTAATCCATGTGGGGGACCCTGCGAATGAATTTTGAACAGCCATTGTCAGCTATATCCTTCTGCAAACAGTGTGCTCACAGTTTAAACTCTAATACTTCCCCTTCTTCTGATTTAGATTTTATTATTTAGATCCCTTGGATCACAGGAACTCCATTAGAGGGCTGTTGTTTAAAGACAAGCAAAGTCCAGACATTAATTCTTTCTGATAGCCAGGCATCATCTGGTATCTTCATCATATTTTGCTATAGCTCCCATATCTTCAATGATTTTTTGTTTGTTTTTTGGGCATCACTGCCCTCTGTTGGTCATAGGAGCTACCCAGCCTTGCTCCCGGAGAGCTGCTGCTGGATTTGAACTGCCAAGCCAATGGGCTGCAGTCCCGCACTCAACCACTATGCCCCCGGGGCTCAACCCCAATCTTCAATGATTTTTACTAAAGATAAGTACCATATCATAAGGACTAATTATTCTTAGGTCAATGCTGTCTTGAGTATAAAACAGTGAGGTGGGCTCTTGAAACCATTAAAAAGCCATTAACACTATGCTACTAACATAAAGGAAACTCAGATAAGGTTTGAGGAAGCAGTTTGCAGTCACAATATCCTGGTGCACCTGTGAGGCAAGACTATAATTCAAGGTAGGCCAAAGGCCAGAGGTAATTTCTGGAGTGCTAAATTGTATCTCTATATATAGTATCATGAATTAAATGATATTAATAATAAAAATTCTTCTTTCAACATATGTATTATTGACATTATTGTTTTTGCCCAGAATTGGTACCATGATTCTCAGAGAAGCTTTTCAGATGTTTCTGGTGCAATTCTAGTTGACAATTTTTTATATACTTATTTTCATTTGGAAGCATTCAATTAAAAATAACTCATTCTCTCATATGATAATGATTTCAATTAGCCTATGCTGAAAAATGTATTCATTTTTTTATAATTTTGGAACACAAGAGCAAAATTTTGTTTGTCAGGACAAATATGTATAGGAAAAAAAAGTTATACCAAAATCTCAAGCTGAAAAAAAAAATTCATAAGAAATGATTCTCAGTAAGAATTTAAACAATTTCCTTTAAGCCCTTTATAGTTTTTATCATTTTGGAACTAACAAAAATAATAGACTTTGTGTTTGTCATAAATACAAAGAGTCTGGGAGATGAAGTATCCTTGTACTAAGCTAAAAGTGTTCTTGAATTTGCATTTCTTAAGTTCAGAGTAGACTATAAAGAGTCCTAATTCAATTCTTCACATATTCCTGCAGATTGTAAGCAGAATTATGCAATTTTCAGATGAAAACATTGTTTTGTGTATTCTTCTGGAGTGATAGTGTCTTTGCTACTTTGTCTTCATTGGAAGACTAATCTATATACATACATACATACAGACATATAGAATAAAATTCAGTACAAGAATAAGGTACAGTTAAGAAGGAAACATATACACATTTTTGTTCGATAAGCTGCAATGTCATGAGTAAGCTTGTGTTCAGAGGTAGGAAATGTCCAAATAAAGATATTTCTGAAAGAAAGAGACCATTAATGAATTCAAATATGCTCATTATATTTAATCACATTTTAGAATTTGATTATTGTTCTAGGCAATTGCAGCTTTGACTAAACTCCTTATTCCCCCTAGAACTACCCCACCACTTCCTTACTGTTGTGTGCCCAGAAAGCATAAGAATGAATGCTGTAAGTGATTTATTGTTGCTTTCCTAACCTAAATTTAAGAAAAAAGCTAAGGTAGAGGATAGGGAATTAAGAATTAGAAGACTGTGGAATGAATTTAAATACCCTTAGACAAATGTTCCCATTGAAAACACTACTATTGTCTGAAGGAGGCACTGAGTATAGTCAGTCATGTCCCTAAAAGTTAGTCCTGTTACTCACTGAAACATAGACTGAACATCCAGATGGGAAAGTCATAAACTTTGAGAAAGGAATGTAATGCTCATAGAAATGCAGATTGTATGCCTTTATGGAAAGGTCATTAATCTCCAAGGAAAGAATGCAGTAAGACGAATGTATTGATGCCAAGAAAGGTCTGAAAACCCGTAGGATGTGGGAGAAGGGAGGGCAGTCTTTGAGAGAAATCTTCCTGTTCTTCTAGATCTATCAGTAAAATGTCCTTTTTCTACCCTGTCTCTGTGATGGGCTCCAGTGGATGACAGCCAGATCTTTAGTTCAGTTTCAGCAATTATGAAAATATGCATATTCTATTTAACTTTGAAAGTGTTTGGGTTGAATCCATGATTTGAGAAAAGCATGCTGGGACCATGGGTTAAATTCACCAGCTTTTTACCCTGGGAAATACTACTGTTAAAACAATAAATACTGACCAAAGTTCTGATATAAAAATGCCCATTTACAGTCCACTTCAGATCAATCCAATCACCATCATTATTATTAGCTCCCTGTAATGTAATTCATATGCATACAAAAACCTGAGGTTTAGTGTTAGAAAAATAAATTTCAAAAGGTGATCAATGGAGATGATAGGAGAACAATTGGTGTTTCAGGAAATTCTGAAGAAGATTAGAATTGATACTGTAATTGATACTTTAAATGTACAGTATCAATTGTAATTAACAGTTACAATTGTAACTCTAATTGATACTAGCATTAAAATGTATCACACCTTTGTGTTGACTCTAAATTTGCTAGACAGAGATATATTTATAAACATAATTATAAATATATTTACTAAATGCAGCAGCACTGTCATTGAGAATCTAAAGTAGATAAAAGGAGAGAGAAAAATAAAGTATATTATAAATTTAAAAGTACACCATGCTATTTTTCTTGTGGGAGCTTCCCTACCATCATGAAGTACTTTTATTCTCAAATATACCTGATATGTGAAACATGTTATTGATGTGGTAGGAGACTAATGCCAAAGATAAAATAACTTGTGTAAAAATCCATCTTAATGGATTGAAGATAAACAATCGGTCTTCTAGCTCCGAAATTTAAAAAACCACATGGAAGAAGCACACCAGCCTGTGTGACCACAAGGTGTCTAAGGGATCAGGTATCAGGCATCAAAGAACTAAGAATGATATCATTATAAGTGAGCGGGAATACGGATTGGGACTCAAAATCCCATCTGTAAGTGAAGCGACATCCCCTTACAAGAAGGGTCATGGAGAGAAAATGAGCCAGTCAAGGAACAGTGTAGCAACAATGAAATATACAACTTTCCTCTAGTCTTTTTCTTTAGTCCCCATCCCATAATTAATGAAAATTAACATTTACAGAATGCATATAAATAGACTATAATACAGGAATGATGTCCTTTTGCAGACGATAAAATCGTATATATTTCTTTGCTATTTCTTAATTCCAACTTGATAATTTTCTTAGGATTGTAAATTATATAGTACTCAGCTAAAATATTTCTTCATAAATAGTTACAAAACCTGCCAAAACACAAGGTGGGGAAGTATATTTCATTCAAAAAGGGGGAAAAATGACATTTGAATGTCACACAACACAAGAAGCAAAGCTCAGAGCCATGTTACTGTTTCCAGAAGAAAGTGGGTCAGTAGGCTACTCAGCCGAAGACAAGAGACTACCCTTCCCCAGGACCACAATGCCAAAGAAGCAAAATGACAATCAACAGTACTTCAAGGCAAAACAAAGGTGCATGGGTGAAGCCAGTTCACTTGAATCCTGTAAAAGAGAGTCACCGCTGCGTTCAATGTAGTGGGAGACACTGGCTAGCTCAGAACGCTGCATTTGCAGACTCTGCTACGAATTCAACCAGATATGCCTAAGGCATTCTCCAGCTGCGGCTCGCTTTTCTGGAAACATCTCTAACATCGGGATGAGGAAATCAGTGAATTGGGCAGCATGGTCCTGGCGTCAGCCATACTTCTCCACCAAAGAGGCTCCAGGGTTTCAGCTTGTCGATGTGCTGGAGTTCTCTGCAATGGAAGAATTCCCTAGAATATTTTCCAGATAGAGCAAAGTGCCTTAAGATACTGCCAAGCAGCTCTGTGATGTGGCCTAGACAGTTTCGGCCTCTAATACTTGAGATTTGCCAAAAATGAAATCTTGGGCAGCCGACCTGTTGTTAACCTCCTCTAATTCTTTTTTTTTTTTTTTGGGGGGGGGGGGCATCACTGCTCTCTGGTGGTGGGAGTAGGAGGCCCAGCCCCACTGCTGGAATTGAACCTCCCTCCCAGTGGGCTGCAGTCCCATGCACAACCACTACGCCACCAGGGCTCAGCCCCCCTCCTCTAATTCTTAAATGCTTCTTTCCAA